>CAUYQG010256499.1:0-45900 GCA_963574415.1 Tarsius wallacei
CCACGCCCGGCTAATTTTTTGATTTATTGTAGAGATGAGGTCTCGCTTGCCCAGGCGGGTCTCGAGCCCACGGGCTCAGGCAATCCACTCACCTCAGCCTCCCAAAGGCGCGGGATTACAGGCTGAGCCACCGAGCCCGGCTAGAAATAGATCTTTGACAATAAAATATCTTTCCTCATGGATATACAAATGATGTGAGGGCTACTGAGTTAAATACAGAAATTCGTGTGTCCTAAGAGCATAAGTCAATAATCAAAGCGCTCCTCTAGAGAATGCGCTGAGAGCACAACTCCTCACCATGGACTGGAGTTGAGGATTATCTTCTTGCTGGCAGCTGCTACAGGTCAGGCCCAGGACAGAGGATCCCCAGGCCCAGGACAGAGGTGGAGACCAGGGTCAAACAAGATAAATTTTATTTACTCCAGCTTCTTCTCCATAGGTGCTCACTCCCAGGTCCATCTGGTGTAGTCTGGGGCTGACGTGAGGCAGCCTGGGGCCTAAGTTAAGGACTTCTGCAAGGCTTCAGAATGTATCTCCACCATCTACTATATGATCTGGCTGCGACAGGCCCCTAAACAAAGCTTGAGTGGATTGAATGGGTCAACACTGGTAATGGTATAACAGACTATGCACAGATGTTCCAAAGCAGAGTCACCATGACCAGGGACATGTCCATGAACAAAGTCTACATGCTACATGGAATTGAACAGACTGAACTCTGAGGATACAGCTGTATACTTTTGTGTGAGACACACAGAGTGAATACCTACATTCTTAGAGATTCAGAAACCCTGAAAGCAAAGACACTCTGCTGGGCTGAGGGAATGTCAGGATAAAATTATTTAGAAAATTGAGTTATATAATCATGGAAAAGGAACAATAGAAATGTGTACAGACTTTAATTATACAATAAACCTCCATTCAGCAATCACATTATAAGTAAAATTCACAGACTGGGAAAAGGCAACCACCCTTGACATTGATACAAACTTTTCCACTAAGGTAATGGGGGAAGATGTGTCTTCAAAACTGATGGATGAATACACTGGAACAAGATTCCTTGATCACATGGTGAAGCTTAGAATAATTCCTAAGAAAATGTTTTCCTAAATATCTCTACCTCTCGTTTACATAAAAGGTTAAAGCACTTTGGGAATCACATAAAATTTGAGCAGGAGACAGATGGTCCTCAGTACCCCTTTTCTGTACTTGCACAGCCATCCTCACAATTTATATTATGAACCACAGTCAAAAATGTGTTTCATTGACCAAAACTATTGACACATTGGTTCTTTTCTTTACCATGCTCCCATGACATAACAAGTCTAAATTAACTGGGACACCACAGGTAGTTCAAATGTGTTATGGGGAATGATGCCAGTTAGAGGGAAAGATAGTAAGGCTATTTTGATTTGCACAGTTTCTTCCAGGATCATTGCAATGCATTTCGATTTTGAGCTCATCTAAATCTGTTTTTTATGACCCTTCCCAGAGGGAAAGTTCTCCACGTTTTGAGGAAGGCTAAATTCTCTAAAACATCAGCATCTTCTGGTGAATCTCCTGATTAATCTCCTTTAGAGAAGTGAAAATCTTGGCCATGAAGAAGGTCATGTATGATACCCTGCAGTCAGATCAGATACACTGGAAGCTCTTGAGTAGTTGTTCTAGATGAGGCTCCTTGAACAGGAAAAACAAACACATTCGTGAATCTGGTAAGAAACAATAACTTTCCCTAAAAAAAGTAAGTTGGCACCTTGAAGGCATGTTCTCAAGGGTCTAATAGGGTCTCACTTGCTTGCTGCACATAGCCAGAGGCAAGTGACTGAGTGACTTTGGAGAAGGAAAGCCCCACTGGGTTTGAGGGTACCTGTCATGCAGCCTCTGAGCAATTCCATCTGCTTGATTGTTGGTGTCAGCCCCTTGGTGGGTGCACTCTGGAAGATGACAAGACACATGCAAACCTCCTCCCAACGAATATCCTCTACTACACCTACATAAATCATCCATATTCCTGAATGAGACAGGTGCTTGCAGGAATAGAGTTAACTTACATATATTATCATCTTGTGCAGAGCCTGCAAAATGCCATGCATGATAGTAAGAATTTAAAATTTGAAATAATTAACAAATAACTGAACGCTGAGGGTGGGCAAGATAAAGGGTCACCCCCAAGGGACTGCATACCTGGAGAGAACATTTTTTTCCAGAAACTTCCAAGAACTCACAGAGGATTACCAATTATCCTGAGTATGCCCCCATAGAGACAGCTGAGGGAAATATTATTATATTACAAAAGAAATAAATAAGTAAAACTACAAAATGTCACTATATTATGGAGTTAAGTTCAATGCATTTATGAATACTGTCCGATGTATAATTCAACATTTAAAAAAACAATTCATTCGGCTCACAGCCACTGAGTCATGGAGTCCCTCTTTCACTGGATATATCTACAGCTGATTGGGCAAGAAATTGATCTCAGCAACTTCCTCCTGATAAGCAAAAGCCAACCTTGCCCTGTAGAGGTTGATAACTGAATGCTTTCCTGTCTCTGCCTCTTCTTGTGACTACAGGGCCTAATTTTAATGCATATTACTGCAAATTTTTCAGACAAAGTAAGCATGTGATGCATATAGCATGCAAGTTTGATTATCACACATGCAAACAAATCCCTTTCATGAATACTGATATCTCCTGCTAATCCATGTTGAGGATGGATACTTGGCCAGTTCCTTTCTCATCATTTCCTCCCTTGAAGCACCTGCTAAATTCTCTGTGGGAAGGTATGTGCACCCCTCCCCCACTAGCCAGTTAGGATATTTCCCGCATTCACATCCCTTTAAAAGAAAGGAAGTCCCTTTCTAATATTATACATTGTAGGATGATACAATTGACAGCACACACAGGTGGAAAAACATGCATGGTAAATGTTGTTGAGTGGAGTGCGGTGTGACGCTCCATGGGCTCTTTGACCCACCACAGAAAATGATTTCGTAGCATATCCAGTACAGTTATAAGACCTAGTTTATTTGAAAGAAGGAGAGAGAGAGACACACGCAGACAGAGATACAGAGATGCAGTCATATCCATCTTAAGAAAAAGATGGCGACATTGCTTTTGACAAGAAGCTTGATATACCTGTACAATGAGTATTATGCTAAACACGAGCTAAAGGGTGGGCTGCATGTATCTGATTTGAGTTTGGATTACCAACTCTCCAGCTTTGATTAGATAAGCAGGTGGGCTTTCCTTAAACATGCATTTTTTTTCCACAGGGAAACTGAAGGACTTTTCACTATATGTGTACAGAGGGCAGTTGTGGACAAGTGTGAGATGAGAGCTTCCAAGACCCCGCATGGCACACTCTTATGGCTTACCCTCCAGAAAGCCTCAGGTTCTCAAGGTAACAATACAAATTGATTTATATTTGTGTCTATCATTAGGAGATCTGATGTCTAAGAAATACACTCAGAACATTCTTTAGACAGAACCTACAGGGTAAAGTCTTTTCCAGAATTTCATCCTATAAGGGAAAAGAAAAATTATTTTTTTGAAAGTTGCTTCTTCTCAGTCCTACTATGTCATGCAAAAGGGTACAATTAATATTCAGAAGAATATTTTGAGGATTCTGTAGACAGGAAGGGGAGTAGAGGAAAACATGAATTCTGCTTTACTACTGGAAACGTTGTAAGGTTACAGCCCCGAGGTAGAAGACCTCTAAATATTTTGAATTCAACTGTAAGAATATATCTCACTCCCTTGCCCCATTCCCTCACTCCCACATTTCAGCCTCACCAGTATAATTAATCTGTATTGAAAATTTTTGTGTCCAATGCGGGAACTTAATCTGACTAGGAGAACTTAGAGAAACCGATGAAAATGAAATAGAAAAAGTCAAGGTCAGTAGAGCAATCTGAGGCCCCTGACGCTAACAAATTCATTGGCCACAGATTCATTTGTCATGGAACATCTGCAGAGTTCACTTGTAAGAACAGGTAAGCTTAATGTGCATGCACTCCCAAGTCTCCACTTGTATCTTATGTTATATAGGTCTGTTTTCCGAAGTTCATCACATATCCAAGTCCTAGTGTCAGTGTGAGGGATGCACTTCTTTTTTTTTTTCTTTTTGAGTTGGAGTCTCACTCTGTCTCCTAGACTGGAGTGCAGTGGCCGCTCCTGGCCACCATAGCCTTGACCCACTGGACTCTGGTGATCCTTCTGCCTCAGCCTTCCAAGTAGCTGGAACTACAGGCGCGCGCTACCACTCCCAGCTATTTTTTTTTTATTTATTGTAGAAATGAGGTCTCACCAAGTTGCCCGGGCGAGTCTCGAACGCGCGGGCTCAGGCAATCCACTCACCTCAGCCTCCCAAGGCGCGGGATTACAGGCTGAGTCACCGAGCCCGGCTGAGGGATGCACTTCTAATGAACTAAATACTAGGAAGAAGAGAAAACTACAGACCTATTACTGTAAAAATAAGGTACAGTATGGGAAGTCTATCTGTGATGCTACTACCTGATATGACCTTTACTCTAAGGTTCTAGGGTAAAAAATGCTCCTAAACCTTCCCTGAAAGTTTCCGGTCTCTTCATGTGTCTTGACTGTATCTGCACATCTGGCAGACCCAGTGAAGGGCTCACTAGACAGTTCATAAAATCCTGTCTTGAGGGTCACCAGAGGTCAATTTGCTATTTCAAGACGCAGTGTGAGAATCACATGATGTCACTGAAGGTGCTTTCTGAACCAGGGCACACCCACATCACATTGTTCTAGAGAAGCTGAGAGGAACATGCCCTGTGATCCCAGAGAGAACCTCTTGCAGAGTGGGGGTTGTGCTCAGGGACCACTCATCCCCCACTCAGCACAACCACCTGTACTGGAGCATATGCAGAGGAGGATGGGGAGGGGTTTCCTCTCAGGGTGTGGACCTTCTTTACATAAGAACCAAAATGCTACAAAAATAAGAATTTAGCAAAGAGTGTTGACACGTCTTTAAGTGTCCTATTGTATTTGCAGCATTTATCAAACACAAAAAACTACTGAGATCTGCATCTTAAAATAGAAAATTGTAGTGTTTTCAGATATATTAATAGTTAGAAAATAAAAACATGGATACCTGTATTAATTCAAATACCATGCGACAAACTGATGCCAGGATTTAAAGTTTCAGAGGGCAAATTTGAGCAAATATTGAGATTGTCAATGTGTTATTTGAACAAAGGATCACATTGAGTACCATTTCCTGTGGGATTGGTTTTGTAGTGGTGAAGTTCTGTCGTTAAATATTCTGGTCATGCTGGTAGTCACACATCATTAAGCAAAACTTAGGACTGAAACCTCAGCATAGTGGCCCAGCTATCATCTATCTTCTATTTGTCATGCTATATCAGGTATTAGGTCACAAAATATTCTGCCTAATTAATAAGCAAATAGTTTGAGGTCTATTGAGGTAAATGCAGATATGGCTGTACCCTGAGAGCATCACCAAAAAGCACTTTCTTACCATTAGGGAAGACCCTGAGAGCACAGCTCCTTACCATGGACTTTAGCTGGAGAATCCTTTCCTAGGTGACAGCAGTTAAGGGTAAGCGGCTTTTCAGTTACAAAGTGGAGAGGATATCTGGACCAGAAAAAAAGGATTTTATACTCTTTTGTCTCCTCTCCACAGGTGTCCATTCCCAGGTTCAGCTAGTGCAGTCTGTGACTGAGGTGAAGATGCCTGGTGCCTAAGTGAAGATCTCACAACTTCCAGATACACCTTCACCAGCTACATGAACTGGATGAACTGGGTACAACAGGCCCAGAGACAAGACCTTGAGTGGATAGAATGGTTCAACAACAAACCAGTAACAAAGGCTATGAAAAGAAGTTCCAGGACTGATTCACCATGACCAGGGAAATATCCACAAGCACAGCATACATGAAGTTGAGCAGCCTGAGGTCTGAGGACATGGCCGTGTATTACTGTACGAGAGACACAGTGTGAAAACTCACATTCTGAATGTTTCAGAAACCATGAGGGAGAAGGCAATTGTGCTTGGTTGAGGGGATGTCAGGAAATCTGAGGCATTAGGTTTTGTAGAAAGCGGAGTCATGTATCTGAGGAAAAGGAACAATAGAAGCATGTTCCTAATTATACAAGAAATATTCCATTCAACCATCACCTGATAAGCAAAGTAACAGTGTGAGGAAAGGCAACAATCACTAACCCTGACACACAGTACCATGAAGAAGGCAGAAAAACAATATACTACTATAAGTGTTATATAAAAATATTCCATTTTTATAAAAATGCTAACCTATTAAGAACATAGAACACTGAAAATCAGAACCAAAATATATGAAACAAAAATTGATCAAATTGAAGGGAGAAACAAAGAATTGTGGAGTATTAGTTGAAGATATTAATAATGAAGTTTCAATAATGGACACAATACCCCAAAAAAATAATAAAATAAAAGACTGAAACAACATCATGAAGAAGTTAGTCCTTATAGGCTTATACAGAATGCTCCAATTAATTAAAATAGAGTACACATTCGTCTCGATAGCAACTGGAACATTCATCAAGGTATGTCATACATACGAAACACACAAACACATACTCTTCACTAAATATAAAAATGAAATGAAACAAAGTATCCCAAAGGATCACAATTGAAGGAAACTAGAAAACAAATGTGGACATTAGAAACTACAAGATTAAACAAGTGGCATATTAAAAAATAATCTACAAGGAATATTGGAACATACCTGAATATCAATGAATGTATAAGTTCAACCTACCAGAACTTATGAGGTTCCATGAAAAATATGAGATTCCCAGTGCTAAAAAGAAAAATTATACTACTAAAAATATACATTATATGTCAAATGCTGTGTCTCACGCCTGCAATCTCAGCACGTGGGGAGGACTAGGTGCGCAGAATGCTTGAGATCAGGAATTTGAGACCAGCATGGGCAAAATAGGAAAACCTTATCTCTAATAAAATATTTAAAAAAAACAACTGTGTGTAGTGGCACATACCTGTAGTCCCAGTTACTCAGGATGCTATGATGGGAGGATTGCCTGAACACAAGAGGTTGAAGAAGTCGTGAGCTGTGATCATAGTGACCCTGGGTGAGAGAGTGAGACCTCAACTCAAAGTCAAATTTTTTTATATTTACATTATATATATATATTATATATATATACAATATATACACACACACACATACACACACATAGGTATATGCATATATATTACAATGTGTATGTATCATATGTGTATGCATATATATATTACAATGGCGGGGTATACTGGGGGCAGTGGCAGCAGTGGCAATCTCAGTAGATCATGCTTACGGGTCTTCATTGTCCGAAGTCGTGGGTTGCCTCAGGCATGGGCGGCTGATGGCCACAGTGACAGCATCTGTGGCGGTGGTGGCTGCCCAGACTTTTATGATGTTTGAGCGGTCGCTGTGGTTGAGCTCCATGTGAAGAGCAGGCTGATGACGATGGGATCTGCAGCTAGAATCTTTATGTGTGTTCTCTTTCACCGAGAGTCTCACAGACCAACCTGCCCCATTGCCATCTTGCCAGAAGTATCTCTTTCTAATTGCTGTATATCATATTGTTTTATTGATAACCAGACATTTTGGATTCAAAGGTTGGCATTTGCTTAGTGTTTGATTCCATGTTTTTTCCTTCTGTGTACAAACACACCCTATCTTTGCAACACTTTTAATGCAAAGTTTGTTTAAATTTTCTCAGGTCTGCTTTTGATACTTGTTTCAGTGGTTGCACTTGAAGCTTCTCCCTGCTATGACCACAAGAGTTCAGGTTACCCTGTGAAACTCTGCTTTAGCTTCCTTAATACTTTGCACATTCCCCATTTGTTCTCCTGTATTCAATCGGCTTTAGTGCAATAAAACTGAACTCCAGTTTTATTGCTGACAGTTTTTAATATGGTAGAAGGGGATGGACTAAGGACTGGTCTCTGATCTCCTCACTTCACCACATTCCCCAGCTGGCATCATGATGCTTTGTCTCAGTGAGCTCTCTCCTGAGTACCTGTTCATCTTCCATGTGGAATTCAGGTCTATGTATTTATGTCCCTTCTTCTGGAATGGGATGACTTTGTATTCCCCAGGCTCTCTCACTCACATCTCCGATGCTCCTCCATGTCTGTACTCTGCCTCCATATTTGCTGTTCCCTACAGATTAAGGCTGTTGTTTCTGTAGGATAGACTGTGTATGTCAACAAAAAAAATCTGTGGTAAGTTCCCTTTGCTTCCCATTATCTATAGGCAGAACCCTAGGCCTAGGATACTGCTATTAGTGTTTTGTCATGCATGTTAATTCTTTAGCTCTGTAATGGTGGTAGGGGACATGGCTCCAAATGCACTTCTTAAAAATGAGTTCTTCCTCTCTCCCAGTGATAACCAACTGAGAGGGAATTTTGCCAAGATCCAACCACACTGGATAAAAGACTTCAATGGGAATAGGAATAGCCTAACTCTGTGGCTGCTAGAAAGTTCAAACTTTGACACCTACACTGCATTAAGCTTTGACTCATCCAATACATGTTCCTATCAAGATTACTTGTCCTAGTCTACATGCCATCTGGAGACCACTGTCCAAAATAAACTAATTAGCTGATACTCTGGTCCTGTTTCATCCTGCAAGGGTTTGTCTTTCTACAGATTTCAGTTTTATTATGGGTCAAGTCACTTCAGTTAACTGAAGTACGAAAAAAATATGTGAAACTACAGCCTTCCAGTTTTGGCGTTTTTGGTGTATTTGATAACTATTCTGTCAATGCCAAGGTTCATGTAACAAAGACAAGTAGATGCCTAGTGAGAACTGGGAGAAATGAAGGGGAAGAGGAGGAATTTACAGAAGAACTCGAGAAAGTATATAGGCGAAATGACTTGTTTACATCTTAAGAGTCATGATGGTTATGTCAATATTTATCAATTTAACACACTAATATGTGAAACTTATTATATGTCAATTATCTGATATTTAATTTAGAACAAATAGCAAGTGAATGACAGATACAAGAGAAGTGATGGACAGATGTACAATAATGCATATGACATCAGACTCTTGATAATATATTAGCATGGACTTGCATGTTCATGAACCGGACAATTTCTACAAGTATTTTATGTATACGCAAGAATAAATTTAAAGTACTTCATGTTCTAATTAAAAGAGAACAGTTTTAGAAAGCTAACTGTGCACAACTAACTCTATTCTGGAGTTGTATCACAAAGTAGCTGAGTCCAGCACTGAGGGACATAGGCCCAGTAACTCTCACCACGTGTAGCTCTTGGACACATCGCATAGGCCCTTCACACTCTGGGTTACTTATAAAACTGTAGTAGGAGGAAACATTTACTCCTACAAACATTATCTGTATGCATATATAAATAAAATAGGGCAAGGGGAGGTAATTTTTTTCACAGTATAATCTGTCCTGTCTGCTTTGGGCTCTTCCCTTTGTGAGATGTCACAGTTCAGGGCTTGCTATCAGGAGGACTGCAAATAGGGTCCTCCCTCAGCCAATGAAAACCGGCCCATTTCTGACCCTGCAGCTCTGGGAGAGAAGCCCCAGTCCTGAGATTCTCAAATGTTGTCATTTGGAGATCAGAAATGAACACCGGTGACTCAGTATGGAATTTTGCCACTGCTGAGTTTTCTGTGTTGCCGTTTTAATGAGTGTGGCATGAAGACTCAAGATACTGAGTGTGTGAGTGGAAGTAGGAAAAGAAACAGTATAGACTTGACTGTTTAACAGGTCATCTCTATGTTTGCAGGAGTCCAGTGTGAGGTTCAGTTAGTGAAATCAAGGAGGCTTGTTACAGCACGAAGTCCCTCAAGACCGTCATGTGCAGCCTCTGGATTCACAATCAGTGACTACTATATGGAATGTGTTCACTAGGCTCAGGAAAGGGTCTGAAGTGATTTTTTTTCTGATAAGAAACAAAGCTTCAGCTACCCTTTTTAGGATCCCCTTCCACTTCTGGGAGCTTTTCTGTCTTCTAATAAATTCCCACGAACTCATTTAAAAAAATAAATTAAAAAAAAAAAAGCTCATAGTTACATGACAGAATACACTGCATCTGTGCAAGGCAGATTCACCATATCAAGTAACAATTCCCAGAACACACTGTATATGCAAATGAATCGTCAAAAACTTGAGGACTTGGTTGTTTATTACTATACTAGAGACAAAGTGAGGGGACTTCAGTTGGAGCTCAGACACAAATTTTCCTGCAGGGATTCCCAACCACCAGAGGGCGACAGACCACTGGGCATTAGGTCCACTCAGGAGCAGAAGAGGGTTGTCGAGGGCTGGTTTCATGCCAAGCAGTGGGCTGCCTTCCCATCTGTTCCCATCGAATGTGTCTGGATTTGGAATTCTGTAGTAACATTTGACATCCCAAAATATGCAACATTGGTGTCTGTTTTCTTATTTGTATATGCAGAACACATTCTCACTAGCACCAAAGTCAGAGATTGGATTTAGCCCTGAACAAACCCTCCCATGGCAACAGGACCAGTCTCCTGAGGAAACCCTGGCAATGTGGAGAGAGTTTTCTAAGAGATCCATGCAGGAACCTCAGTGAAATTTCCCGAGTAGAATAGTGTATATGAGTCAGATGTGAGCCTATAGATAGATTCGAGCAAGGCCAGTGTCCTTAAAAACCTAAATGATGTCACATCTAACTTTGTTTTCTTTTTGAAACTGTGCAAACAACTCAGAATTGATCCAATTTCCTTTTTTTTAACGGGTAATTCTTTTTTTTTTTTCATTTCAAAACTTTGTCTCACACCTCTTTTTCCTTCTTCTTTTCCTTGAAAATGGTGAACTTTTCATTGATCTAAATCCTAGGGTTGAGGCCCTTTATGCTCAGAGGGGGCTCAGGCTGTGTCTCCTGCGGGGCCTGGAAAGGCTGACAGGACCTTCTCTCTCACCATTGATGGTTTCTCCTGCTGCCTTCTGTGCATGGACTGCTTGGGAAATGCTAGAGAACATTAGTCACCAAGGCGATAATAGAAATCTTCTCAAGATAGATAATAATGTAGAACTGACTCTGTGATTCTCACATTGTCATGGTCACACTTCACTCACCCTTGACTTTGGAAAGAGCTGAGGATTGACCTTCCTTTGTGCTGTATGCTCTGGGTGACAATGATGAAGGGTCTGGCTAGAAAAGTTGTGGTCCATAGGATTAGCCATGAGGATAGACAGCCTAGATATCCTGGGACAAGTTTGACCTGCCATTCACCATGCAGTGTGGTCATCTGCTGTCTTTCTGGGATTGAATAAGACTCACTCAGTTTATCTCGACAATCCTCCTGACTTGCAGAATGGTGATGGCAGACTTTCATAGCATGAAATAAATACCATCACGGCATACATAAGTTCATTTTATTTTAATAATTGAAATTATAACCTTGTAAGTTGACACATAAACTCATTACCAGCTTGCTTATTTTATGTTTTATACTAAACAAAGTTATTGGGTTAATATTATATATAATTAAGCTAAAATAGTTGATGGTAATGGTCTTCTGAGAGGCCAACTCGAAGACTAGCCTAAGTTTCTGGGCAATTTTAAGGAATAAATCCACTTTTTGATAGGAAGTGCATGGAGTGTGGAGTGGGGTTGATGAAGCTTTTAGAACTAATGGATCTCTGTGTCTGAGTGAAGGATAGAGAAAGGGGAGGTAGGGTGGATATGTCCTAAGTTTCTCTGCTGTACAAAGGCAATCCACGGGAGGTCTGGAATATCACTGAATTATCCTCAAGTCAGTTGTGTTTTTTCAGGGAACACCATGACTCTCAGCAATAATTCTGCCTCAGATAACTGGGGGGCTCTGTTGTCTTCTAGGAATCAGTAGTCTCACAGGACATGAGTCATCTCACAGGATGTGAGACTGCAGTAGAAGACATGTCATGGACCTCAAAGAGCAGCTCCTGGTGCCTGATCCAGATGCATTGTGCTCTCATAAGTGCAGGTAAGGTGCTGTCTCAGGGCCGACACGTTGTGGGTTTCCAATATAGAACACAGGGTTTTACTTTATATTCTTGAAAGACATAGAAGATTAATGTGCACTCTGTAAAACTTGTGTGATTTTCTTTTATTCAAAATTCATCATTCCCTAGTTCTGTAAAATATCCTGGCACAGTGTTGCCTTTCTGCTTAGGAATTGTTAAATGGAGGGAGAACATACATTTTCCATTTTCATTTTGTTTTTTTTTTTTTTTTTGAGTTGGAGTCCCACTTGATCGCCCAGACTGGAGTGCAGTGGCCGCTCTCGGCCACCGCTGCCTCGACCTGCCGGGCTCCGGCGATCCTTCCGCCTCAGCCTTCCAAGTAGCTGGAATTACAGGCGCGCGCTACCACACCCGGCTAATTTTTTTGATTTATTATAGAGATGAGGTTTCGCCTACCCAGGAGAGTCTCGAACCCACGGGCTCAGGCAATCCACTCACCTCAGCCTCCCAAGGCGCGGGATTACAGGTTGAGCCACCGAGACCAGCCATTTTCATTTTCTTTTATCCATGTATACAGATCATGAATGGAGTGTGTGCGGCCTAGCCCCCTCTGTCTCATGTCTCCTCAATGAGAGCAGACATTACCCTGACTCAGATTCAAAGGAAAATCTGCTTGTGCACACACCAGAGGCTACAGTTACCCCAATGCAGTTTAATAGCCACAGGGCATTTCCCATGAGGGAGAACTCCAGTAGTCCCACTGTAAGTGACACCTGGTCAGGTCAATTTATTGGGTTCATCATTTGGACATCGATCAGCCCACCACACTTCAGCTCCATTTTACAACATATCACTATCCGAAATGCAGGTAATTATTCCATCTCAATCTTTCTGACATTATTTTCTCATCTTCTTCCATAGTAATTTTCATTAGAGGAAAGTAGTTCCTCTTTGTTTTCCAGATAAAGCCTCAGAATTAGTTGAATTCATCAGGAAAAAAATTGGATCTGCTTTTGAACATATAATAAACATCCATATACAGTAATTTTCTTTGGACATTAGTCAGACAGGTACAATCTTTGGAGCATGATTGCTACATCATGTAGTCAAACTAGGATTAAACTTCCTTAAATTTGACTCCCGTCTGTAAAAGAAGGACCCACAGCTTACCCTGTCACCTTGCTGTAAGGAATCCCAGTGCCCATTGTCTGTTCAGTAAGGGAGATTCAATGCCCAGTTTTCAGAAATGACTCAGCCACAAGTTACATGCTTGGGCATCTAAAAAGTGGAGCCCCTTGCCCATCTGGAATGGGCTTCAGGGTGACTGATAACCCACCAGTAATTGCTTAGAACTCACCCAACACATTGACCCACTGAGCAACATGTGAACAGAAAAAAAAACAAGAGTGTTTCTGGCCAACATTGTTTTTTCTTTTATTTAATATGCAACCCTCAGGAGACCATCTTCTTCACGATTTGTAACCCATGGAATGATTGACTCAACGCAAAACTGAAGTAAAAATAAATATGCAATTAGCTCTTTGTACTTGGGTTATTTTTCTGAAATGACATCGTCATCATTACTATTATAATCCTCTAAGTCATTCCAATCATTTTCATCATTATCCTCACCATAATTATGTCAAAATCAATGTGAAGAAAGTTTGTTTCATGTTAGAATAAATTATTCAATTAAAAATTGCATTCTTTAGAAAAGGGTGTTGTGGTGAGGACCGATTTTTAAACCACTGAGAAATGTCTAAAATAAAAATGGAACCATTGTGTTTTGTTCCAGTGAAATTATGTGTCCTCTCAATTTCTTTGCAAGAAAATCTGGGACAAGTTTTGGTAATCTTTCCACTATTAGGTAATAGTAATTTTCTTCTTAGACAGGCATGCCCTAAATTATAGACATAATTTGATAAAAGTCGCCCAGGAATTGTTTCCACATCAATGAGTACATGACATATTTTTCTTTCTCACAAATAAATCATTTTCAGCTACCTTATCATCCCTTCATTAGGAAAGATGTGCATGAACACAACCTTAGTTCAGGTATATATACATCTGAAAATGGGGTTTTACCATCAGACAGGCACACACCGCCCCCATGGACACTTTTCTTAGTCTAGCACCCATGTCTTACTGTCTTACAAGATTACAATCATCTATCAGGGACTTTGTCCTCCATGGGTCTTTTTCCTTCCTAGGGCAATTTATCCTCTCTATCTCTACCTACACCTTTGTCATTGATGCTTGTCAACTATTCCACATTGTCCCTTGGTGAAACAACCTCCCAATGAATGGGGTCCTGTGACAGCTACGGATGTTTTAAATATTTTCAAAATTAGCGATAATATTCATTCTAAAACATATATGGTATCTATGATATCTACTTAATTTTTCTTGGCATTTATAATTATACATTTATTTGTGTGTGTACATGTATACATATGTGTGTATGCATATATTCTTCAAGACAAATATTTTTAGATAGCATAAAATTGACTCTAATTTTCATTCCCCTGGTGATCACTCTACAACATATCACCAGAGTCCAGAATTATCTCTCTACAAGAAATAACTGGAAAAATCAGTAAAAAGAATGAAATCTTAGGTATTTGACGTGTGTTAACAAACACAGTAATCTCAGATATGGAAGATAAAGAAATACTCTGACAAATGCATGCTGAGATAAGACTTAAGTGCTTTCAAGTTATAACAAGGTGGAAACCCAGGTGGAATCCTGTGGATTTAGAGAAAGGAACCAGGACTGGGATCCCAATAGGTGATGAAGTGTAAAGGTCACATGCATGCAGGAAGGTGAACACGTTGTTTAGGGCGAAATCCACTGATGTCAAGAGGAACACTGCTCTTGAGTAAGGTGCAAATCAGTGTGGGAAACAGGCAAGTTGCACAGGAGCACACACAGAGAACCTTTCTTAAAATCAATAACTATTCTAATACACACAAATATGATCATCAGAGTGTGCGTAAAATAGATATTATAGAAATGGAAAAACAAACGGACTCCACGAGTCAATAGAATATACCAACAACGTGACAGAGGGTGTTTTAGAATCAGTACTTAGAGTTTACACAGGGGGTGACTCAAACAAAACAGGGTTTTAATTATTGAAAAAAAATTGTTGACTGGGCTCAGTGACTCAGCCTGTAATCCCAGCACTTTGGGAGGTCAAGGCGAGTGGACTTTCTGAGTCCGGGGGTTCAAGACCCACCCGGGCAACTCTATGAGAACTCTACATTAAATCAAAAATTAGCCGGGCACTGAAGCATGTGCCTGTAGTTCCAGCTACTTGGAAGAATGAGGCAAAAGGATCTCCATAGCCCAACAGGTCGATGCTACAGTGGCAAAAAGTGTGCCACTGCACTCCAGTTTGGGCGACTGAGTGAGAATCATTCTCAAAAAAAAAACAAAAAAAAACAAAAAATGTTTTTTATTTATTCTTACATGTTTAAACTTCAGTATCCTTTGGAGTACTCTTTATTTGATACAACACATTTTCTGAGAAGCTTTTTCCATGGTTCAAAACAATTTTTTTTTTTGAGTTGGAATCTCACTCTGTCACCCAGGCTGGAGTGCAGTGGCCGCTCCCGGCCACCGCAGCCTCGACCTGCTGGGCTCCGGCGATCCTTCCGCCTCAGCCTTCCAAGTAGCTGGAACTACAGGCGCTCGCTACCATGCCCGGCTAATTTTTTTGATTTATTGTAGAGATGAGGTCTCGCCAAGCTGCCCAGGTGGGTCTCGAACCCGCGGGCTCAGGCAATCCACTCACCTCAGCTTCCGAAGGCGCAGGATTACAGGCTGAGCCACCGAGCCCGGCCAAAATAATTTTTATAGTTGTCTACTTTGATGCCTTTAGTCAGTTTTGACTGAGCTTCTCTGATGCAGGAAGGTGACAGCTCGGAGTTATTGTTACAGCCCTGATAACACTTTATTTTTCTTCATTGAATTACTATGAAATTTACTATGGATCTTAGAGGACTGTGCTTGCTTAATCAGTCACTCTTACCACATCTTGGTCATGTTTTCTGCGGTTGACAACCAAAATTGTCAGCAATATAACCCAGTATAAATCACAAGCTTCTAATTTGTTTTTGCTTTTGTTTTTGTTTTATATTTCTTTTTTTTATTTTAAAGATGTGGGGATCAATTCAGGTTAGGTATTCAAATGTTCATTATGCAGGTACCCTTGTTGATGAGGTGTGCCCCTCCTTCCTCTGGTAGTTTCCCACTACTGTCAGCCCGTTTTTTATATTATTATGATAATTGCTCAAGGTCCGCCTATGAGTGAGAACGTATGGTACTGTGTATATTGTTTCTGTGATAGTTCAATGAGTATGATATATTCTAAATCCATCCAAGTTGCAGCAATGGTCATATGTTTGTGCTTCTTTATGGTTGCATAATATTCCATTGTGTATATGTACTACATTTTTTTTATCCAGTCCAGCTTTGATGGACAGTATGATTGATTCCATATATTTGCTATTGTGAATAGAACTGCAACAAAAATGTGTTTGCAGGTATCTTTATGGTAGAATGACTTGAGTTCCTCTTGGTATATTCCCAATAGGAGCTTACCAAGTCATATGGACAGCCAATTTCTAGTTCTTTCAGAAACCACCACCATGTCTTCCAAAGAGGTTGCAATAGTTTGCATTCCCACCAGCAGTGTAGAAGTGTTCCTGGTGGAAATGCCAACTAGATAAGAGGAACACCTTTGATTATTATAGAAATGTTGTTTCACTACAACTGTGAGATAAGGAATGATAACACTTTATGGCAGTTGTGAAAATTGTTAAATTCAACAGAATGATGGAGTTCAGAAAGGACAGCATGGAAGTGTGTCTGTATTGTTGTGTTGTCTAGAAATGGACATCTCTTTACTTTTTTTAGTAGTGAGGAAAATCTGAACTGGAGGATAGATACAGAAGCATAAGGAATTACGGAAATGCAGATACTAGCTTTCCTCATAATGAAGAAAAAATAGCATATTTGAAAGGTATGCTAGTAAAATAACTATGAAATGATAAAATAGATTCAATGAATCCTCATCATAGGTGTCTCTTAGTGCTAGCACACCCACAGATTTTATAAGGAAGATGCAAGTGATGAGGCATGTTTCAAAGAGACAAATTATGGATAAAGGGAGACCATGGTGATGAACAATGTAAGGAGAAAGACCAACACTTGAAAAGGAAATTGCCTCAGTTTAACCCCAAAATCATATCACTCTAGATCTGATAAACAATTTATGAAAAAAAATTCAACAACATATTTCTTATGAAATATCTAGTTCATGTTTGAACATCAAAATAGAATTGCCCAAAGCTTTAGAAAATCATCTCCTAACTACACAAAAACAAACAAGCAACCCTGTATCAATAGAATTTAAGAAGTGAGCATCTCAGTCCTATGCAATACCAGAAAAACAAAGACTTACAACTTTATTATAAAACATGACACAATGAACAATCTACTGATAAACATGTATATGAAATTGTATCATGAAAAGAATAAGATGCAAAGTTAAACCTAATTAAATTTACAAATGTTTTTCTGCTAAATTGACTGTCAATAAAATGGAGAACAGGCTTCAGGGTGAAAAAAATCTGAAAAAAATGTAACCACAAAAAATCTTGCATATGTAAGAACATTAAAAAAAACAGGAAAAAATAAGAAACAATCAATTTATAAAACCAGAAACAATTGACGCACACAATCCCTCGAAGATATACAAGTAACACAAGAAGAATGTCAACATCAGTTATTGTTAGAAGAATTGATATGGAGATGACATGAGACATCACTACATATTTTTTTACCTTTATTTTATTACAAAGATGTGGGGTACAAGATAAGATTAAGTACACAAATAAAATATGTGCAGGTAAAGTTTTGGCCTCTTTCCTGTCCTCGCTTCCCCAGGCATAAGATAAGGTACCCTTTGTGTTTTTACATGAACCCCTTTGTCCCTTGGCAGTATAACACAGATTCACTGTTACAGATGGCTCAATTAATAATAAATATTGATAGCACCAGTGTTTGTGAACATTGTAGGCCCTACAGCCTAAAATATTTCTCACGGTAATGCAAAATGAAACATCCACTCTGGAATGCAATGACCACCTTCTCTGAAAGTTAAGCATGTTCTTAACAAATGACCCAGAAATCTACTCGAGTATTTGCTACAAATTAATCAAATGTCATTACACACTTGTAGTCAAACATGTATAAAAATGTATAGATGTTAGAAACTAGAGGCTGGGCGTGGTGATTCAAGGCTGTAATCCCAGCAATTTGAGAGGCCAAGGTAAGTGGATTGTCTGAGCCCATGATTTGAGAACAGCCTGGGCAACATGGCAAGACTTCTTCTCTAAAACCAATCAAAAAATTCACAGGGCATGGTAGTGTGCACCGGTAGTTTCAGTGATTTGGAAGAATGAGGTGGAAGGTTCACCTAAGCACAGCAGGTCAACACTGGGTGGACAGGAGTGTGTCACTGCACTCCAGCCTTGGCAACAGAGTGAGTCTCCAACTCAAGAAGAAAAAAAAAACTAACAACAATACACAAGTTTTTTCAAATTTGAAAGGATCCATGACATAGAAAAACTTAATATTAAGTAATGACAATGAAAAACTATTGATATGCACATTACAGTTGAATTTACAGACATGATGCTGAGTGAGAAATGCTAGGTTCCAACCATGAGAAGAACATCCAGCTTTTTCCCTCCTTGATTCTCCCACAAGCTAGAGGGCCTGCAGATTGGTCTCTATCTCCAATACATTTATCTAAAATTTATATTTGATGAATATCGATTCATGTGTCAACCTGAATTTTCTTGTCCACATCCACATGATATTTTGTTAGTTGCATAGAATGAATAAAGAACAAGTAGAGATATTTAGGGTTCCTTTTCTTCTTTGTGATATTTCCAATTTTTACCACTTACAGATTTATCATTTATTTGTGCTGAAATATTTCCAATATAATTTCTTGGTGTATTGAAATATAAAATTTATCATTGTGAACAATAGTCACTCAACATTCCATTAATAATGACAACATCAGAATTTATTAATTATTTCTAAATATATGCCTGTGAACACTAATTGGTGGAGATGGCTGTAGAGGACGACACATGTATCAATATTCATCTAGTGTAAATTTTATGTAAAGCTTATTACATGACAGCTACAACTCAGCAAGTTTGTTACACATGAAAAATACCAATAAAGATAACAAAGATCAGTTAAAAATAAATAAATATATAAACATACCTAAAATGTCAAAGACTGTTTAAAATACACTTACATGAGTTCTAAATTCTCTATATTTTAAAGAAAATTGGAGAATGTTGTAAAAGCAAAAAGTGATCTCATTATAGAAAAGTAGTTCAGTAATCCAAACTATTATGTCAAGGTCAGTCTTGGAATATGTGGAGGAAATTGGTCATGTCCAGGAATGAGAAGCACAGGCTCAGACAGTGGGCTATCATCATAATGTGCTCCTGGACACATCACACAACACCTCCAAGCTCTGTGTCTTCCAGTGTTACCTTGGAAAATTAGGGTAACGTTGAAAAACAACATACATCTATAGTGTATAAATTTAAAAAAAAATAACAAGTATTAGTTTTGTTATCAAGAAATTACATAGTAAGAAATCACATATTTAAAAATACTTCTCATTGACAATGTACTCCTCCAGTTTCCTCTCTTCTGCAATGGAGGATTGCCTATCTGAGCCATCCCACCCAGAACTTGTTATATAACAGGAGGTATGCAAATAAGACCTCAATCTGAGTAATGAAAACCAGCCCAGCCCCAACTCTCCAGCTCTGAGAGAGGAGCCCTAGCCCTGAATTCCCAGGTGACCCATTCAGAGACAAGGACTGAACAAAGAAGACTCACCATGGAGTTTACTCTCAGCTGGATTTTCCTTGTTGCTGTTTTTAAAGGTAATTCATGGAAAACTGGATATATTGATTATATGAGTGGAAATGAATGAGAGAAACCGGAGACTTTTGTTGCAGTTTCTCATCAAGACATCTTTTCTCTGTGTTCACAGGGGTCCATTGTGATGTGCAGCTGGTGGAGTCTGGGGGAGGCTTTGTCCAGCCTGGGGGATCCTTGAAACTCTCCTGTCAAGCCTCTGGATTCACTTTCAGAGATTATTACATGAGATGGGTCCGCCAAGCTCCAGAGAAGGGACTTGAGTGGGTCTCAAGCATTAGTAGTAATGGTCGTGACACATACTACGCAGACTCCGTGAAGGGTCGAATCACTATCTCCAGAGACAATGCCAAGAACCTGCTGAATCTGCTAATTAACAGTCTGACAGCTGAGGACACAGCCATATATTACTGTGTGAGAGACACAGTAAGGAGATGTCAGAGTGAGCCTAGACACATACTTCCCTGCATGGACTTTGGGCTGAAATCAACTGAAGGTGACAGGTAGGATCCACTGATGAGAATCAAGCCCAGAGGCAGCTGCAGTTGGAGGTTAAGGACTGGTTTCCTGTCAGGGTTTGTGATTTCCTCGCCACCTGAGAGTTTCCCCAGGGATCCTCTCTAATTTTAGATGTCTGTTCCTGTCAAAGTGATCTCTAAATAGAAAAGAGGTCATTGTAATATGAGGATCTATTGTCTCTCACAGACACAAAATTCAGATTTCCACTCAGAGAGAAGGTAACACCTTAACCACTGTCTCCATGGTGAGAGTCCTGAGGAAGGGAGTTGTTTCCAATGATCTCAGGGCAGGGATGTCTGTAGAATTTTCTGACTGGAATGATATCTAGAGATTCTTTGGTCAAAATGGTGTGTGGATATGGAATTGACCTGTGCTGTGCAAACTGGCACAGTGCCACCTTTCTCATCAGTGGATTTAGGAAGACCTTGAGCATGTGGTCAGAATCCAGATGGAGTCAATTGGGTTAAAGCCCTGACACATGGAATCATGGAAAGCCATGAAGAAAGAGATCCCGACACATTTTCCTGATTAACAAGAACTATCCGAAAAGACTCTGTAAAGCCACAACCTTGCACAAAGGCCATCCTAAACTTACCATAAATTACTTCCGTTAGGACAGGTGCACAGACACTATGGGCCCAAACCTGGAATGATGCTACCCTTTTTATGCGTCCTTGATGCCGAAAATAATTATTACAAAGCAAATATGTACCCCTACTCGTCTTTTCTTTAGACTCCTAAGGATTGACACACTGGAGTCTCTGCTGCATCTGTTGTCAACATTGTATAGTTAGTCCCTTTCAGTAAGGTTTAAAAGTTGCCTATGTCTGATGTTTCTTGCAAAAAATAATCCAGATTGATGACTATAAACAGGATCTTAGGAATATGTTGTAAGGAGGCAACCTTAATACAATCTTGAAAGTTTTGACATGATAGATGAGAGTCTTAAAATACTGTGATGTATTTGCATATAATAGAGTCGAGTCTAATATTGGAGAATAAATTTGAAAATACAAGTCTTTTTTTTCTTTTAAGAATGTGGAGTATAATTCAAGCTTAGGTATACAAACGTTAATTATGCAGGTACCCTTGTTAATGAGGTATGCCACGCCCTCTCTTAGGAGGTTCCCTCAACTGCCAATCGCACATCCATCCCCTGACAGTTTTCCGCTACTTCCAATCCATTTCTTATAGTATTATAATTGTTCAACGTCTGCTTATGAGTGAGAACATATGGTACTCTGTTCCTTGTTATGGTGATAGGATAGATCACTGAGTATGATCGATTCCAAATCCGTCAAGTTACTGCGATGTCCATATGTTTGTCTTTCATTATGGCTGTATAACATTCCATTGTGTAAACGTACCACAATGTTTCATTCAATCCAGCTTTGAAGGGCAACATGGCTGGTTCCATGTTTTTTCAATTGTGAATAGAGCTGCAATAAACACACGTGTGCAGGTATCTTTTTTTGTAGAATGATTTGTTTTCCTCTGGGTATATTCTCAATAGGGGAGTTTCTGGGTCATATGGAAGGTTAATTTCTAGTTCTTTCAGAAATCACCACCCTGTTTTTCAGACAGATTGCACTAGTTTGCATTCCCACCAGCAGTGTAGTTGGGTTCCCTTTATGCCACATCCCTGAAAGCATCCCTTTTTTGTTTTATTAATAATGGCCAGTCTTACTGAGGTTAGGTGGCATCGCAATGTGATCTTGATGTGCATTTCTCTGATGAGTGAGACTGAGCATTTCTTCATGTGTCTGTTGGCTGCCCATATATCTTCTTTTGAGAAATGTCTAATCACGTGTTTTGCTCACTTTGTAATGGGGCTGTTTTTTTTCCTTTCATCACGTTCAAGTTCATTGTAGATCTTAGATGTTAGGCCTTTGTCAGATATACAGTTGGCAAATTTTTTTTCCCCATTCTGTGGGCTGTCTCCCTGCTCTCTTGATGGTTTCTTTTGCTTGCAGAAGGTGGTTGGTTTAATGATGTCTGACTTGCCTATCTTATTTCTTAATATATTGGCCTTTAGGGTTCTGAATAAGAATTGGTTGCCAGTTCCAATTTCCATAAGGGTGTCTCCTGCATTTTCTAAAATTCTTATAGTTTGAGGCTTTATGTTTAGGTCTTTGATCCATTTAGAGTTAATTTTTAAGTATGGTGAGAGGTACGGTTCCTGTTTCAATCTTCTGCATTTGGTCAGCCAGTTTTCCCAGCACCATTTACTGAATAGGTTCTCCTATCCCCAGTGGTTGTTGTTGGAGGCTTTGTCAAGGATGAGTTGGTTGAAGAGTTGAGGCTTTACTTCCAGAATCTCCATCCTGTTTTATTGGTTTTTGTGCCTTTCTTGTAGCAATACCAGGCTGTTTCAATTACTATAGCCTTATAGTAGAGTTTTAAGTCTGGAAGTGTGATACCTCCTGATTTGTTTCTATTGCTATGGATCATTTTGGCCATTCGTGGCCATTTCTGTAGTCATATGAATTTCTGTGTTGTCATTTCTAGGCCTGAGAAGAATGATGTTGATAACTTTATGGGTATTGCATTGACTCTGTAGATTGCCTTTGGTAAGATGTTCTTTTTAACAATGTTGATTGTTCTTATCTATGAGCATGGAATATTTTTGTATCTTCTTGGATTTCTTTGTATAGTGTTTTGTAGTTCTCATAGTAAAGGTTTTCACTTCTCAGGTTAGGAAGATCCCGAGGTATTTCATTTAATATTTGGCTATTGTGAATGGGATTGTGCTTTAAATTTGGGTCTCTCACTGCTTGTTGTTGGTGTATAGGAATGCAATTATCCTTTGCACATTTATCTCGTACCCTGAGACTTTGCCAAAGTCCTTTATCAGTGTAAGCATGTTTTTGACAGATTCACTTGGACTTTCCAGGTATAGGATCATATTATCAGCAAAGAGGGATAACTTGACTTACTATTTTCCTATTTGGATACCCCTGATTTCCTTATCTTGTCTAATTGCCCAAGCCTTTACTGCTGACACAATGTTGAACAAGAGGGGTGAGAGTGTGCAGGCTTTTCTTCTTCTAGTTTTCAGGTGAAATGTTTCCAGTTTCTGTCCATTTAGCAATATGGTAGCTGTGGGTTTATTGTAGATGGCACTTACTATTTTGATGTATGTTCCTTTTATAGCTATGTCTTTGAGGGTTTTTATCCACAAGGGATGCTTTATTTTATCAGAAGGTTTTTCTGCATCTAATGGAGATAATCGTGAGGTTCTCGTTTTTTACATCTGTTGATTTATTTAATTACTTTTATGGTCTTGCAAATGTTGGAACAGTCCTACATCCTGGGGATGAAACTTACTTGGACATGGTGGATGCTTTTTGACATGTGTTTTTGGATCCAATTTCCTTGAATCTTGTTGAGGACATGTGTATCCATGTTCATAAGGGATATTACCATGTAGTTGTTTTTTGTTTGTTTGTTTGTTTGTTTTTGGATCTTTACAATGTTTGGGTAATAGTATGATGTTGCCTTCATAAAATGATTTGGGGAAAATTCAATAGAATTGGTATCTCCTCCTTCTTAAACATTTTATAGAATTCTGCTGGAAATCCATCCTGTCTTTCCCTTTTTTTTTTTTTGAAAGTAGTTTTCTTATGACAGAGTCAATTTCCTGGGTTGTTAATGGTCTGTTTAGTGTCTCAATATCTTCATGTTTCAACCTGGGGAGATTTTGTTATGTCAGAAAGTCCTCCAGTTCATTTAGATCATCAAGTTTGTTTCCATAGAGGTGTACATAGTAAGTTCTGATAATCTTTTGCATTTCTTCAGCATCAGTTTTGATTTGATCTTTTGTATTTCTGATTGTGTTTATTTGGGCTTTTTCTCTCTTTCTCTTTGTCATTCTGGCTATGGGTCCATCAATGTTGTTAATTCTTACAAATAGCCAGTTTTTTTGTTGTTGATTTTTATGATTTTTTTTTCTTTCATGTCCCACATTTGGAGTATTATTTTGGTGATTTGGATTCTTCTGCTAAAGTTGGGGTTTTGGTGGTCTTCTACTTCCACCTGCCTTATGTGATGCTTTTGGCTCTCCACTTGTGATCGTTCTGTTTTCTGTTTGTGAGCTCATAGAGATATAAATTCCCCTCTTGGAACTGATTTCATGGCACTCCAGAGGTATTGGTAAGATGATTCTTCACTTTCATTTGTTTCTAGAAAGCTTTTATTTTATGCTTTGATTTCAGAGTTGACCCAGTAGTTGTTCAGCATCATCTTGTTTACTGTCTATCCTTGTGGACTTTGGGGAAATGTTGTTGGTGTCAGCATTTATTTGTATTCCCCTGTGGTCTGAGAATGTGCATGGCAAGATTCCAGCCTATGGAACTGGTTTATGCTTGATATATGGCCAAGGATGTGATTGATTTTAGAGTATGTTTCATGTGGTGATGAGTAGAATGTATATTCTCTGGTTGTTGGCTAGAATAATCTGTAGGTATCTATTAAGTGTGTTTGGTCGAAGTCAAGCTTAGGTTTTGTATATCCATGTGTTTTTTTGTGTGTGTCAATGATCTATCTAGGACTGTAGGTGGGCTAAGTCCACTGCTATAATAGTGTTAGAGTAAATGTATTTTTTAAATTTATTTAGTAGTTGCTTTATAAACACTGGTGCTCCTGTGCTGGGTGCATATATGTTTAAAATGGTTATTTCTTGTTGTTGGGTTGAACCTTTTATCATCATGTAGTGTCCTTCTGCAACTTTTTAAACTTTTGATAGCTTAAATGTTGTTTTGTCTGATACTAAGATTGCAATTCCTGCCTTCTTTTGTGATCCATTTGCCTGGAAATTTGTTTCTTATCCTTTAAATTTGCCCTGTGTGCATCCCTTGTGATGCAATGAGTCTTCTGGATACAGCAATTAATTGGGTCATGGTTTATTATCTAGTTTAGCATTCTGTGTCTTTTCTGTGGTGCATTTAGTCCATTCACATTCAGACTGATTATTGAAATGTGATTGTTTCTCCCTGTCATGAGGTTATTATAAAGCTTTTTATTTCTTTGCTTGTTGTCTTTTGGCTTTGGGGTTAATTTATATGTCTCAGTCATGGCCTTGCTTTGTGGGTCTGAAGTTCTGAGGATTGCTGGAGAGGAGGGGTTTGGGGTCAGCCCCAGACTCACCACTGATCTCTTTGGACTTCTTCCTCATCGTTTTCTGGACACGCCCTTTGTCCTGCAGCTAGATTAGGGTAAGGGGTAGGGTACCTGTCATGTCCCTCTGAAGTTTGTACTCTCAGGATATTCCCTCTGGGCCACATTCAATCCCTGAGTAGTTGATCCACCGGTCATCGAGATCAGATCTGTTGCTCCATGGTGAGCAAGTTTGAGTAATTTTCTGCCCCACCTTCACCATGGCGGTGGGGTACCACTCTTGTCATCTTCCATGGGAATTTGTTTCTGTAGTCCCTCTGCAGCCCTTGCCAAAGCTCTGTCATGTGCTGAAGTAGTGATGCAAAGCCAGGAGCCAGCCGTCTCTCTCCTGCTTCAATGGTGAGGGAGAACCTGGGGTGATAGTTCTTCCCTGATGCTTTCTCAAAATGAAACTTGTCCATTTTTTTAAAGCAATGTTTCTCAGCTGCAGCACCAGCTGTTTCACTAAGGACGTAGCCACCCTCCTACAGGTCCCACTTAGACAGTCTCTCTCTACGTTTTCTTCCCAGGGAAGGTGTGTTGCTTAAAAAAAGAAAAAAAGAAATAGTATAATACACTTGGATTCTGCATCCTGGTAATTGTTAGGGTCCAAGCACAGACGCTGTTCCACCAGCCACTGCATCAGGAGAGCCCTGGCCACTAGCTCCCTAGCCCTCGCTCAGTTAGCCACTCACACGACCACTCATTCATGAACATGTACATAAAATGTTCTATACACTCACTCTCTCACAAAAAGACTCGCATAGTCCAACTGGCTCAGTCGCCATCTTCCCCCTTCCCAAAATGCAAGTCTTTCAGATGCCAAAAATATGGTGTGACAGTTGTGTCCTTGAGAGTATAGACCATATTCCTAACTAGAGACACATAGAAAGAGATACAGGGAGCTGAGAGAGAGCCAAAAAGAGAGAGAATGACTCACAAAAGAGGAATCATCTGAATAAAACTGTTGAGTTTGCAGTCCTAGAAATACCTGTACTCAGTGAAGAATCATTAAGTCAAGTGAGGAGTCTAAAACCTGTTCATTCAAATTATGAACCTATTTCTTGGAGGCAGTTTTTGACCCATCACAAGGTTGATGAGCTTTTACATCCAAGGAAGTGAGAGTCCACAGCAAGTAATGAACTTACCATATTTCCAATAGATAGGCTAAAATTCCTAGAGAATTTCCAGAACACTCAGACAAAAACTTAATTTAGAATTGTTTGCATTCATAGATAGTGAATGAAAAAGTCTGTTGAGGAAACTGTAACTTGGGTTACAGAGATCAGTGTAAATATAGGGTTTCATAAAAGAGAGTCTTTTGTGAGGACTGGTCTGTTCATTTAGTTACATCAAAACCAACTCTATTGGAGTAGCTTCCAATGTGTGGAATTCGGCATTATTCTAGAGTTGTGAGAAACAAACAAAGCATGAACTCCCTGGAGTTTCACTGCCATGTTGGCAAAAATATCTGATCTGGTAATTTCCAGTGTTTCAAAGGAAATATTCCTCTGGTATTATTTTTAATATACACTTTCTCCTGGTGAGAGACAGTAAGAGGCTTCTAAAAATTGAAGTTGATAATTATATAAGTATGTAGCAAAAACAATCTTAAACTATTGGTGAGAGGAGTGGACATCATACATGAATCCTTCTCAATATTCTATCACATCTAATACAATAGGACAGAGGATGGTATTGGATGAAAATTTCAATGTTTATTCTCCAGCTACTGAATCACAGGCAATAATGCATGTATCCTAGAACTAATGAATAACAATGCCATGGTACTAGTGGAATATATGTTCCAAGGAATTCAAATATTTATTAAAACTCAATAATTTTGACGTAAAGATGCTTGTTTTAAAATATCTGTGGAAGAGTGTGATAGGTAGTATCGATGTAGCATTTGAGTGTCAGTCATACATTACATAATTTTTTAATGAAAATTCCTGTTAATGGTTCGCACATCATAGGTTTGAGACACAAAATAGAGCAGTTTTTGTTCAACTGAAAGTTTTCTGTCAAGTAATACCTCAAGTCATCATTAAAACAGTTACAATGTGAATAAAACATGCAAATCCATCAACAAGTGGAAGCTGGAGAAAATTTACCCAAATGGCTTTTGGTACTTGGTTCCTAACTACATCTACCATTAGAGTTTTCCAGGATGATGATTCTTATTGACTGCACCTGAGCAATAATCAACCTTTGCTGTCCTTAAGTTCCCCCAATGTTTCTATTTGAGATAGGATCCGAATTTTCGAAATCAAGTAGAGTTGCTTAATAGAAAAATATAGATAATATTCATTTGCAATAATCCAACACATATTATTTGAATAATACATACAATTTCACATTTTATTTCATTACCTTAAGTCAGGGGATAATCATTACTGTTATAATGATGTCCTTAATCTCTCAGGAGTTTGATATTCTGAGGGCTCAGATGATGTTATAATCCAGGCTAAGTTCACAGGTGTTTAATGATGATCTGATGGATCAGTGTCTTTAGGCTTCCATGGATCACTGCTTACACTGACTTCTTCTTTCATATTGTTGCAGAGTAAGTGAATAATCCTAGGTGGTGACCAGGTTCTTGGCGCCATGAACAAAGAAGTGGATTAAACACTCACAGTGACAAAGGGAGTTAAAGCAAAGAGCAGGGTTATTTTTGTTTTTTGCTTGTTTTCTTGTTTTTAGCAGTCGGACCAGAGCAGTACATACCAAATTAAAGATGTAGTGGGCTTGAGCTGGAGTAGCTAAATAGCAGTTAGTTAAACAAAGCCAGCACATTTTACATTATTTTCAATGGGAGAGTAGCCTCTATTTTGCAAGCATGCATAAATGATAGTTTGACAAACGTTTCTGGGGTTAAATATACCCCCTGAGGGAAGAGTGATACTATAGGTCACTGAGTGTGTCTTTGCCCACCATCCCAAAATTTTAAATGTATGCATAAGATGCAATTCATATACATTAGCCCTTATCTAGATCTTTTTAATGAACAGGATACAGGGAGTTGTAGCAAGTTCCTTTTGTGCATGTGCCATACCTAAGGTATAAGTGTAATGGCCTTCCAATTTTGTCCCAGAAAGGCATGTGACAAATTGTCCTGGAAGGTTGCTAAAATTTATTTTTAGTACAGAATGCTCCTTATGTCTTGTCTTTGGGCGTTGATTAATGCAGTAGACTTATGGCTTATCTCCTTTTCCCATGAGTTCTTATCTGTTGAGGCTAAAATTCTAGTCTGCATCCAATATCCTGCCTCAATGTTATCAAAACATCTGAGATGGAGGAGGCTTCTAATAGTTTCTTAGCATGCCCATTTTGATTCTATTTCCAGAACATGTAAGAAAGCCTTTGTTACAAAAAATCTCAAAGATATGCAGTACTCTGAAAGCATATGGGTTTTCCCTTGGCATTCATTTATCTGGAAAACCCTAAAAAATAAATTTATTAACATCTCCTACCCTGATTTTACATCAGGCAGTGAATTATACCCTACAAGAAAGCTTATATTGTAATACAAATTTCTGATCAATTTTATTGTTTAGACATGTCATTAAAAAGTAATATTGGGTCAATGTGCTCAATGGAAGTGGCAAATAAATTTATGAGATTTACACAATACTCCATTTTAATATGAAGCTTTTTCAGGGTAATCTGTGTATTCAGCCATGTTGCTGTCCTCTCTACTGTGTACCACAAGTCAATTTAGATCACACATGGAAAGAAGGATAATTTTATAATCATTTTAGCTTCATGCCTCCTGAGTATTATGTGAGGTTATTTTAGCAGAAAGTGAAAAGTAATAAAGAAATAGAAAGGGGGGGAGACAGAAAGGGAGAGAGAGAAACTTGAATTGATGGGAAAATCACAAATTAACAATATCAGAAACCCATATGTGAGAGTTTCCAGGCCTGGATAAGTCAACAGTATATAGACCCAGGTAGTTACTTGGGTAGTTAATTTTTACCACAGAAACTTAGTGTTTCAAGTTCATTTTCAAGTTGACACCTATCATGTGTGGACATGGTGACTTCAGTCCCAAGAGTCATACAAAGATATGAAAATGGACCTCCAGAGGGAGGAGAAGATTCTTCTGCAATCATCTATGAAGGACCAGAAAAGCCACAAAAATCTTCTCCCCACCTCCCTGAATAGAATTACATCTAATGCTCCCATGGACACCAATCGTGATAGGCATAACAAGAATGTGACAAAGACACCAACGATTTTTATTCTATAAAGTGGAGAGACACTGACAAGAAATTTTTGAATAAATAAATTCTATTATATTCAAATCATTACCTACATCTTCTCTGAATATTTCCGAGTGATGTTGATTTTCATCCCTAGTCCCAATATTTATGACTGAAATTCCGTGAGAATCAAGAGAATAACAACAAAATCTTTGCAATGAAACTCCAGATATTCATCATCATTAAACTGAAGTCAGACAATTTATCTTCTGAGCACAGCTTTCACTCAAAATATAATATTTTTCTAATTTTTTTAATGATTCAACAAAGACGCTTTATCTTCCATAAATATCTGGCCTCCAGCTTCTCTGAGTTCATACTCTGTTCTTAATTTCTTTTCTAAACACCTTACAGAGATGAAAATAAGCTGTCAGATGTGAACTTCTCTTAAATCCCAACATATCTACTGCTTCATTTAAATCTTCTAGACATGATAACTGACTTCTCTAGGCCTATTCATTTCTGATAACTTTAAAGAACATTTCCTTTAAATCTATACCTCTGCTTTTTTGTCTGTGACAAATTTTGGGGGGCTTTTCCACTGGCTTTAGAGCATAATGTAATGTCCTGTCACATATGTTGCTAATAAAACCTACAAAGGTTTTTCCACCAGAACGATTATTTATTTTCTCAAGATGAGCATACCCTGGAATCTCATTCACATCTACAACAATGTGTGCCCACCTATTATATTTCCTCATCTGTGAGTGTGGGTCCATATTAATTATGCAACAAGTTCATTATTTCACTGAAGGCATGAAACAGTTCTGCAACTACTCTAGCAAAGGCCTGATAAACCACCCAGTTAATGATGGTAGATGATGTGTGTTCTCTCACCTGGTTTTGGATGTTGAGGCTGTCCCTTCCCCTTTGCTGTCCAAATAAAGTAAGACAAACTGTCCAACTTCTGACAAAAGGATATAGTTTGTCCTGTTACTCTGATTCACTCAATTGGATAACTCTCTTGCTACCACATTAATGGAGTAAATTACTTACTACTTAATTGCTGAGAGAATATTGATTTCCAATGTAGTAATATTCCATATTAAATGCTTTATTCATGTAAGGAAATAGTGGAAATTGCTTTTCCAACACAGAAGAATCTGAATTGGTTCGTTTAGGTGTGAGCAAACTAGGCTTGAGCATGTTCGACCTGTCCTTATCAAAGGTGTGACCTAGCCGGGCTCGGTGGCTCAGCCTGTAATCCCGCGTCTTTGGGAGGCTGAGGTGAGTGGATTGCCTGAGCCCGCGGGTTCGAGACCCGCCTGGGCAAGCGAGACCTCATCTCTACAATCAAAAATCAAAAAAAAAAAAAAATCAGCCGGGCGTGGTAGCGCGCGCCTGTAGTTCCAGCTACTGGAAGGCTGAGGCGGAAGGATCGCCGGAGCCCAGCAGGTCGAGGCTGCGGTGGCCGGGAGCGGCAACTGCACTCCAGTCTGGGCGACAGAGTGAGACTCCAACTCAAAAACAAAACAAAGGTGTGACCTTCCAAGGCAGGACCTGTGTTCCTTGTGCACTCTAGCTGTGAGAGCTCACAGAGGTCCTCTCAGGTTACCAGGGATGGTAAAGGTACTAACATTAGTAAAGAGAATATCCGCAAGTGCTGACCTCCTATTAGAAAGTTTACATATAATGTCACCACAATTCCCAATCTATAACTTTTGAAACAGAAAAATAGAGAGATCAGGTCACATCCTCGGATTCACACATTGAGAACAATAGGGTATATGAGCCATCACTTTTCGTAAGATATCAAACACTGTTCCAAGAATCACAATGTCTCTAGAAAGCAACTGGCTGGTGGTTTTACTTGGAGGCCCTCATCATTCTACAAATAGATACCTGCACACACATGTATATTGTAATACTATTCGCAATGGCAAAAACATGAACTCAACCCTGCTGCCCATTGAAGGTAGACTAGAGTTTTAAAATGTGATATATATACCACATGGAAAATTTTGCAGCAATAAAGAAGTACAAAATTATGAAGCTCTCAGCAACTTGGATGGATTTAGAGCCTATAATATTCAGTGATCTATCACAGAAACAAAGAACTAAGCACCACTTGTTCTCACTCATAAGTGGATGCAGAACAATTATTACAATACTAAAGAAAGGGATTGGGAGTAACTGAACATTGCCAAGGGAGGGAGCATGGGATACATCATCAATAAGGCTACCTGATCTCAAACCAGGCAAAATGGGGACAAAAGACAGGTCCATGCCGGGCTCGGTGGCTCAGCCTGTAATCCCACGCTTTGGGAGGATGAGGTGAGTGGATTGCCTGAGCCCGTGGGTTTGAGACCCGCCTGGGCAACTTGACGAGACCTCATCTCTATAATAAATAAAAAAATCAGCCAGGCGTGGCAGCGCATGCATGGAATTCTAGCTACTCGGAAGGCTGAGGTGGATGGATCGCCAGAGCCCAGCAGGTCGAGGTTGCGGTGGCTGGGAGCGGCCACTGCACTCCAGTCTGGGAGACAGAGTGAGACTCCAACTCAAAAAAAACAACAACAAAAAACAAAAGACAGGTCCAAACTTTACCTATACAACGACCATATGTATTCCTAATCCTGAATTTTACTCCACATCTTTAAAATAAATTTTTTAAAGGCATGCTTCCCTGTAACCTTGATATGCTGATCACCCACATTTACCCATAAATTTGATGAGGAAAACAACTCCAAGGTAAAAACCCATGGAAGCCCTACTGGTTTGTTTTCTTTTCAGGGCCCATGGAATCAGCCTGAAGACTGTATGTTCAAACGTGCCTCTCTGCTTTCACTTAAATAATTCTCATAAATAATGAGGGCCATTTAGATGGAGCACTGTCCCTCCCCACCACTTGCTTTTAACCATTGTCCTTCAGAAACCCACAGGCATAACTTTTGTCTTCCACTACCTAAACTTTCACTAAATTTAGCCTTAACCCAATAATAACGTAGATTCTGAGTCCTGCTTACTTTTCTCCAGGGTTTTCCAAGTGCCAAGTGCTGGGAAGATACTCAGTAAAGATTGACCATCAATGCACCAAACCCCTCATTTTTCTCTAGTGTGTTATCATGCATCCAATCTTTTGTGGAAACGTGTAATTTCAGATGACACAGGCTCTACTGCTGAACAGAACTGTGAAATGGGTGCCAAAATCCTGCTGAACCAGGCCTTCTTTAATATCACCCTCCTTGTATCAGTGAACATCCAGATAGTTCCATCCACTGCAAAACACTGGGTTGAACAAGCTTGTGATTGGCTTAATCAGGCAGAGGTCAGAAAATTGGATGTTTAGGTTGGTAACTCCTTTCATCACTGATGCCTCCAGATCATTTTAAATAAATGAAACAATATGAACAACAAAAAAGCAGAAAGCACGACTGTGTCTTGAATATCTTTAAAGTCTGAGAGCTGTATTGGTGAAAGTGCTCTGAAAGGCATTTTGGGATTCAAAGTTCTACAGCATGAAGGACAATCGAAGGAAAATTTACTAAGCACATGATGATTGATGAAGGAGAAATTTGGTAACATTTAACATTCTCTCTAGATGCTCCTGAGTGGGTGACTGTATGATAGCTCATGTATATAAAAACATGGGTGAGAGTGGTCCTCCTTGTCTTTTAATAGTCTTTGTGGTTGGTTTCCTTCCTTCTCTTCTTCTTCTTCTTCTTCTTCTTCTTCTTCTTCTTCTTCTTCTTCTTCTTCTTCTCCTCCTCCTCCTTCTCCTTCTCCTTCCTCTTCCTCTTCCCTCCCTTCCCAAATTGATATCTCATCCTTTTATACAACATCTGCAATATATATATAGGTTTACTTTGTGGAGTCCCCAGGTTATTATTAGCCTTCTTCATACGTCATTCTCTTTTATTCATTCTTTTTCTGCTCTTATTGTAACATATTGAATGATATTTCACTTAGCTTGCTGTTTGCGTGTTTTTCTTTCACTTTATGTACTCTTCTATTAAAGCTCTATTCAATTTTACAATTCATGTAATGCATTGTTCAGCACATAGAATAGTGTTTAATCAATTTTAATTTTTTGAATTTAAGAAAACCTCACATTAGTTTTGCATTCTTCTCTTAGAACATTGATTTTTATAATGCTTTTTAAAATTTTTGTAAGTCAGTTAATATATTCCATTTTCACTGGTGTCAGTCAAATTAACTGCTTCAGCATCAAATTAACATTGCATTAAATAAAACTCAGAAGGATGAGGACACAACCTAAGTCACAAATTGAGGAGGGATCGACTGTGCTCTGTTCTCCACCACTACATCCTCCCTAAAATCAGGTCACTCACCATCTCCAATGATACATGGCATAGAGGGCAATACACCTAGGCATTATTTTAGGGTAACTGCTTCTTCTATCCATTGTGTAATTATTCCTTCCTCAAACTATTAAATGTGAAGCTCTTTTGCTAAGAATCACACAAGTTCTCTCCATAGCATGGCATATATATATATATATATATATATATATTTACTAACAGAAAACCACTTCTAGTATTATATGTTTACCTATAAGAGAAACTGCTGAGGTATAAACTAGTTGTTTGCTCATATATCATAATTAATATTAATTTCTAGTGAATAAGTAGCAACCGGCGTGAGGTGAGAACTCATGGGGTCCCCACACCTGAAAAATTTCTAGGAAACAATATAGGTATATTCTCTCTAGGTCTGAATTAGGATGGACTAGTAACTAATAAAAATACCAGGAACAATCTCTAGCAAAATCTATAGGAGAATGGTTTCTCCAGACTTTATAGTATATGAAAAAAGAAAAAAATTACCTGATTTTAGTCCTCCAACACCCAGGTTTTCATTGCCATGCAAATACATTAAAGTACCTAATAGGGTTAAAATTCAATACAATATTGGACATGTTGAATTCGGGTAGGGTGTAAAGTAAATAGCTAAAATGCTGCTTGACCACAGGAGACACTTTGTAAATTTCACAGCCCAGAGGAAGAAGTTTATGGAATAACTGAGATTCAATTGTGAAACTATGTAATGCTTCCATACACCACAACTACCAATTTACCAATGTAATTAATCTAGATATAAGTGAACTTGTAGTAATGCACAACGTCTGCCTTAGAAGGAGAACTTGGGAAAACCTAAGGGAAATGAGAGATAAAATGTCAAAGACACTGCAGCAATTTGAAGCCTCTGATATCAACACAATTGTGATCAAAATCAACATCCTCCCTCATTGACTTCATATTCTTTTCTCCTGGGAAAACCGCATGTTCCCCAAGTGAGAATAGCTGAATTCAACATGCATGTGCTTCCCAAGTCTCCACTTGTGATTTGTTATCGTTAGATCTAGTTGACAAAGTATGTCTCACATTCAGGCCTAGAGTAGATTTTGTGGGTGCTTCCCATGAGTGCAAATAAAATCAGTGTGTGTGTGTGTGTGTGTGTGTGTGTGTGTATGCTTGTATAATTGAAATGCTAGACCTGAAATGGGCTTTGATATTCAGGCATCTGCCCTTGCAGGTATTCACAGAAACAATATTTAACTGGAAGATCTTACAGAGTTATGGGTTTCCACCGAAGCCCACAAAAGTTTCAGTGGCCACCAGGATTCAACTGATTCAGAGCATCTGCAAATCCAGGGAAGGGAATGAGTGGTGGTTTTAAAGAATTATTTTCTTGTGTCAACCAGGACAATTCCATATGTTTAGTAAGGCCAATCCTTAATTTTAGGAGATGATGTGAGAAGTGTTGGAAGTCACTGGAGGAACACTATGAACCAGGGCTCAGTCACTTGATACTTGCCTAGAGACCCTGAGAGAAGCATACTCTTTGAGCCCTGAGGATACCTTCTTACAGGGTTGCAGAAGAGATGCAAGGGGTGACATGGTTCACCCAAAGAGGTTCCAGACTTGGAGCAGGTGCACTTGAGGCTGGGGAAGGGTTTACTTAAAGGCCTCGGTTCTTTCTTTTTCAATACAGCAATCTAAATAAGAGTCCAACAAGTTTTTATGTGGCTATAAATATTGTCTTCTGCTAGGAACATTTACATCCCTCTAGAAGGCAATAAGTACGATATTCAAAGGCAGGTTTTTTGGAGTGTAGATATCTTCCTAATGAGCAGATAAAGAATAAGGGTGACTTTATCCAATAAGTGGGTGACAAATTGTGGTTTTCAATCTGCTACCAGTAATGAGATATTCAGATTCCAGGGCTATGTAATTTTTCCTAAGTTCGATGTGTGACAAGGCACTGATGGATCACAAATGTGGCAGATGTATAGAACAAATACATCTGAAGTCAACATATAAAGATGAAAATCAATAGATCTCAATAACATGTATTTAAGAGAATTTCACTGTGTGTTGAGAATAAAACCAAAATTTATCCAAAATATAAGATTCTTTACAAGATTTTGGAGATGTTAGTTCACCAAAGTTACATAGAATTGCTATTGCAATGGAATTGGAAATGTCAATCCAATCATGCATGACAGGGCTAGTCTTTAAGGGAAGTTTTTTTTAAAGAGAAGCCTGGGGAGCCAGGACACACAGACATGCGCTGAAGAAACTGTCTCAGCAGTGTCCAGTTGTTATAGCTGCCCGTGGGATTTCTGAAACATTCACATGGATGCTAACTCCCTCCAAGTGATCACTAGGCTATGCTTCTGTTAATGAGACCCAAATGGGGGTTTAGACACCTGCTAATGTTACAAAAAGTGATGATCCTAGATGATTCAGGTGGTCTCCTTACTAATAAAATATAGGTCCTATTGAGGAGTGTTTTCTGAGAGGAATTGTTCTTCAGTGCAGGAGCTCTGTGTACACAAAATTCAGGGAATGACAGTGGTCATATATTCACAACCAAGATTAGGATGTAGATGTCAACATAATGCTGAGACACGGTACATGTGTCATCTAGCTTCTGTTTTTCAAGCTGGGTCAGATCTTAGGATATAAATTGCCTGACTCATGAATGTGCAAATGACCTGATTTCTTCTGCGTTAAATATTGATATATGTGTTCCCTCAGGGAACCACCCACAACCAATCTCATTCTAGAAAATCCCCTGTGAGCACAGCTCTTAACCATGGGTTGGGAGGAACTTCTTCTGTGTGGCAGCAGCTATATGTTAGGGGATCACCAGTCCTAGGGTTGAGGAAGGGACCAAGACCATTCAAGGGGAATTTCATCCTCTTGTGTCTCCTCTCCACAGGTGTCCACTCCCAGGTCCAGTTGAAGACTAGGGCTGAGGTAGGAAAGCCTGGGGCTTCGGTGAAGGTCTCCTGCAAGGCTTCTGGATACATTTTCACCACCTACTATATGTATTGGATGCAACAGGTTTCTGAAAAAGGGCTTGAGTGGATGGGAAGTGTTGACACTAAAGATAGTGCTACAAACTATGCTCAGATGTTCCAAGGAAGAGTCACCATGATTGGTGACACATCTGTGAACACAACCTACATACATGGAGCTGAAAAGTCTGAGTCTTGAGGAAACCACCATATATTATTGTGTGAGAGACACAGTGTGAAAACCACATCCTGAGAGTTTTAGAAACCCTGAGGGGGAAATAAGTGTCCTGGGGCTGAGGCAGTGGCAAGAATTATGAAGTTGAATATTTTTTAGAATATGGTGTTAATCTATTGGAGTAAATAAATAATATTAATGTGCATATATGATATTTACATGTGAAATTTTACCTACAATTCTTGCTCTACAACATCATTTAAATTTTCATTCAGGGAGTGGGAAAGGAATTCAGTTAATAAAGCTGATATGAAAATTGTCTTGAAGATATCAGTGAGAACATGAAACTTGAATCCGTTTTGCAAATATTTTGAAAAAAAATCTGCTTGATCACATTTTTACTTGACCAAAATGTTAAACTGCTTCCATTTTATGAACTTTCTCATACAACCAGCAATGCAAAATACTTATTTTTCCTCTAGAGATTGATTCTAAATTTGCATCATCGGTGTTGTCCACTTTAACCATTCCAATTGGATAACAGTAGTATTTCATTCTATAAAGGCACTTTTTTACCATGAAAATTCATACAAATATATTTTTAAATAGCTTGATGAAGTGTGTGTCCTAATGTGAAAAATATTTAATTTTAAATTTATGTTTTTAAATATATTTCAGATAAAAATATGTCTGACATACAATAAAAATGAGATAATATAAAAATAATTAAACAAAGAAGGATGCTTTGGATTTTATTAAATTTAAAACAGGGATGGGTGGGAAGATGGTGGCTGAGACAACCAGATTATGTGAGTCCTGCTGTGAGTGAGTGTATGGAAAATTTTGTGTGCCTGCTGATTAGTGAGTGGACAGGTGAGTGGCTGAATGAGTAAGGCCTAGGGAGCCAGCAGCTGTGGTTGTCCTGGTCAGTGGCCCATGTTGCAGCTGCTGGGCTTGAACCCTAGTGATTCCTGGTATGCAGCCATTGAATGCCATTTCTTTAAGTCAGCAAACCACTTCCTGGAAACACAATTCTGGGAGAGACTAACTAACGGGGGCTTGTGAGCAAGTGACCAAGTCCCTTGTGGTGCAGCAGTAGGTGCTTCAGCTTCTCTGCTTGATCCCTTGTGCTTCCCAAGTCACAGAAGCCAAGTGCCAATTTTTGTTTAATTGAAAAAAGTTTACCTTTGAAGAAGTGGCAGAGAGAGACTACTGGCTCCAGGCTCAAGCTCACCACAGTTGTAGGAGAGAATGCTGACTCCAGGCTTTGCTTTAGTACTTCAGTGCCTGGTCAGACACTGGCAGCAGTGGCTCCTGAGGAAGCTCAGAGACAGAGTCTCATCAGAGGGGTTGAGAGAGTTACCCCACCACCATCTTGAAGGTGGGGCAGAAAAGTGCTCCAACTTGCTCACCGCGGAGCAGGAGACCAAATCTCTACAACTGGTGGACCAACTTCTCAGGGTTGATTGTAACCCAGAGTGGATTTCCTGAAAGCACAAAATTCAGAGGGTCCTGATGTGTGCTAGGACTCAGGCACCCCACCACCTCCCCTGATCCATCCATGGTAAAAAGGCCAGAAAAGGACCAGAAAGAACTCCAAAGAAAACAATGAAACAGAAGATCATCTCACCCACAGTCCTTTTTCAAAATAGAACAAACTGAGAGCCTGGATCAGGAAAGAATAAAGGGCTGAGCAAACGCCAGAAGGGAAAGGCTGTCCCCCTGACACTGAATAAATGAACAGGAGAGAAAAGCAAAAGACATGTCACTAATGAGAAAAAAACAAAAGAAGACCAAAAGTAATTTCAAGTGTAACAAAGAGTAATCTCCTGAAAAACCAGACCTTGGAGCCCACAAATGGAAGTCAGAAATGACTGACCCCAAAATACAACAGGTTTTAGGGAATGGATGGAAGGAGTGAATAAGACTCAAGAAAGACAAGATGCAACACTGAAAGAAGTGGTAACAGAGATTTTGAAAAAATATTTTCCATCCAGGAAATAAATAGAAAGATGGCAAGCATGAAAAGCTGAATGAATCTAGCCAAAGAAAAAATCTCTGAACTTGAAGAAGAGAACATGTAATTAAACCGATCTGTAAAAACATAGAAAGAAAACTCAGAAGGAAAGTACAAAGCCTAGAAAAGTTGTGTGATCATATCAACAGGCCGTACCTACACCTCATTGGCATCCCAGAAGAAGAATGGTAAATGGAGAACAACTTGTAGCAAGTTTTTCAAAAGGTAATCAAAGAAAACGTTTCCCATCTCATTAGAGATGTGACCTTCCCAAACAAAAGAGATAAAAAGAACTCCACAAGACATAAAACGAGAAGATCAACCCCAAGACACATAGTAATTCACCTACTCAAAGTACATATAAAAGAAAAAATTTCAAAAAGCAGCAAGAGACAAAGGTCAGACTACCTACCAAGGAAAACCAATTGGAATAGCAGCAGACTTGTTGGAAGAAACACTACAAGTAAGAAGGGACTGGAGTCCAACATTCAAAGTCCTCAAAGATAAGTAATTTCAACCAATAATTTCTTATCCTCTCAAGTTCAGCTTCATCAGTAATGCAAAGTTAAAATACTTCCCAGACATCCAATCCCTAATAGTTTATGCAAACTTCCTGATCAGTTCTACAGGAGACACTTAAAAAGGTATTAAACCCATAAGAAAGAAAAAAAGAATGAACACACACTTCCAAGAGAATAGTTGAGCACAGAATCAGCAGACAATACTGCACAAAAAGAAACTTGAAAACACACACATACATTAATCCCAAAGACAAACAAAAACAAGCAAGAAAAAACCTTTATAAAAGCCTCATGATAGGAATAAACAAACACATTTTAATAATCAGCCTGAATATGAATGAACTAAATGCCCCAATAAAAAAAAATAGAATAATAAACTGGATAAGAAACCATGACCCAATGGTTTGTTGCATCCAGGAAACCAATCTCACTACAAAGGACACACACATCTCAAAGCTTATGGATAAAAAATGAGTTTCCAGGCAAATGGATTGCAAAATAAGGCAGGAGTTACAATCTTAATATCATATAGAACAACCTTTAAGATATTAGAAATTTAAAAAGTTACAAAAGGGCACTCCATAATGATAAAAATTTCAAACCGTCAAAAATAAATATCCATTCTAAATATATATGCACACAACAAAAGAGCACCAGCAATTATAAAATAACTACAGAGTAAACTAAAAAATTATTGATTCCATCACTATTATAGCGGGGGAATTGCATAAAATTTCTAGATAGATCATCAAGGCAAAAAATCAGCAAGGAGGTCCAGTACCTAAACTTGACACTTGACCAAATGGACTTTAGATTCCTATAGATTATTCCACCCAAAAACAACAGAATGTACATTCTACTCAACAGCACATGGAATATACTGCAAGATTGATTGTTTCATGGCCATAATTCAAGCATAAACAAACACCATAATGTTGAAATATTGCCATGCACCTTCTCAGACCACAGTAGAAAAAAATAAATATCAACGCCAACAAAATTTTCCCAAAGCCCAAAAAGACATGAACACTAAACAGCATTCTGCTTAACAACTACTGGGTCAACACTGAAATCAAAACAGAAATTGAAAGATTCCTGAAAACAAGAGAAAATGAAGAAACATCTTAACAAAACCTCTGGGATGCCATGAAAGTAATTCTAAGAAGGACATTTATATCTCAATGAGCACACTTCAAGAAAATGGAAAGATCACCAGTTGAGAGCCTAACAAATTGTGTAAAGGAGCTAGAAAGAGAAAACCACCAAAACACTACTTTTGGCAAAAAAATTCAAATCCCAAAATAAGAGCTCAAATACTGGACATAGAAGACAAAAATGTCATAGGACACATCAACAAAAATAAAACCTGAATCTCTGAAAAAATTAACTAGATTGATGGATGCCTAGCCAGAATGACCAAGAAAGAGAGAGAAACAGCCCAAATAAGCACAATCAGAAATGTAAAAGATCAAATCAGAGTGGACTCTGAAGAAAGACAAAAGATCATCAGAAATTACTACGTACATCTATATGGAAACAAACTTGAGAACCTAAATTGAATAGAGAAGTTTTTGTGAAACAAGAAAACACTGAGATAAAAATAGACCCCTAACAACCCAGGAAATGACATCATTCTATGCAAACTACCTACAAAAAATGCCCTGGACAGGTTGACTCCAGCAGAATTCTACAAAACGTATAAGGAGGTGATAATACCAATCATCTTAAAAGAATTCCAAGCAATTGAGAGAGACGGAATTCTCCCCAAATCATTTTATAAAGCTAAAATCACACTGATACCCAAACCGGGTAAAGATCCAACAAAAAAATGATAACTACAGGCCAATATCCCTTATGAACATAGATGCAAAAATTCTCAACAAGATTCTAGCAAATTGGATCTAAAAACACATCTCAAAAATAGTCCATAATGACCAAGTAGGCTTCATCCACAGTACGCAGGGCTGGTTCAACTTACACAAAACCATAAATGTAATTAAATACATCAATAGATGTAGAAACTTGAACCAAAAGATTATATCATTAGAAGCAGAAAAAACTTTGGATAAAATTCAGCATCCCTTCTTGATAAAAACCCTCAAACACCTAGTTATAGAAGAAACATACCTCAAAATTGTAAGTGCCATCTATGATAAACAAACCACTAACATATTACTAAATGGACAGGAACTGGAAATATTTCCCCTGAAACCTGGAGCAAGATAAGACTGCCAGTTGCACATCTCTTGTTCAACATCGTGTTGGGAGTCCTAGTTAGGGCAATTAGAATATAAAAGAAAAGAAGAGAAGGGGTAAGCAGATAGGAAAAGAATAGGTCAAATTATCCCTCTTTGCTGAGGGTATGATGCTATACCATGAAAATCCAAGTGAATCAGTCAAAAACCTGCTTGCACTGATAAAGGACTTTGTCAAAGTCTCGGGGTAAAAAATTTATGTGCAAAAGACAGTTGCATACTTATACACCCAAAACAAGGAGGCAGAGAACCAAATAAAAAGAACAATCCCTTTAACAATATCAACAACCACAATAACCCAAAATACCTCAGCATCTTCCTAATCAGAGAAATGAAAGACCTTTACAATGAGAACATCAAAACTTTGTTCAAAGAAATCCAACAAGATACAAACAAATGAAAAAATATTCCACGTTCAGGGTTATGAAGAATCAACATTGTTAAGATGTCCATTCTTTCCAGTTCTGCACAACTGTGCCCAGTTTCCAACTTGGGACTTAGGGTAGTCACATCAAATGGACAGAAACAGTAGCCCCTCGCCCCTCCCTCATGCTAGATTGGACGAAGGCAAGTCGGATCTGATTGGCACACCTGACAGACAGCAATCCGACTGAGTTGAAATCTGATCTTTCCACAGCAGGTCTGGGAAATCTGGTTTTAGCAGTGAGCAATACTACCAGTCAGCGATGAGAGCTAGAGATCAGAGCTAAAAGGACGTTGGACTCACAGGAATGATCTCAGAGCAAGCTTGATTCATTGTTTTTACTTTTTAAAAATTTTTATTCATGGTCTGTTTGGCTCATTTTTGTTTGTTTTGTGATTTTCTCTCCTTTTTCTCTCTTCTCTCTGTTTTTGATAATGTTTTTATACTTGCCTTATTTCTGCTATTTTACTGATTTCTCTTTTTTTTCTTTTCTTTATACCTCCTGTTTCTGCAGGGGAATTGTATACCAATAGGAAGTTTGGATGGCTTGTGTGTTTGTATAACTGTCTGTATGTTTTAGTTTTTTTTTTACTCTTCTCTGTCTTGTGTTTCTTTTTATATGTTACTCAGTACATTTGTCTGTTATCCCTTACTCTTCTCTCTCTCCAGTTTCCTCTTCCTCCTCCTACTCTGTTGCACTCTTTTCCTTTTTCTTACCACATTTTGCTTTAGAAAAGCAAACATACACCCCCAATGCATGGACGGATTGCAAGGTAGTGAGAATGGGGTTCCAGGGTAACCATGTTTTGTCAATGGAAACTGGGATATGCAGATAAATTTTGAATCACAGCCCCCACCCAACTAAATCTCAAAACTGCAAAATGCTATAGCCCCCAACCCACAGTACAGCCTCAGAATTGAATAAAGCTGGAGGATTCGCATAAGGAAGGATAGGAGATTGAGCAATCAGAAGTAAAAGCCACCACACCATCCCTGAAAAAAAGAATTAAAGAGGAGGGAGAAAACCGTGAGGAGGAAAATCTAAACAAATGCAGAACAACCCAAAGAAGAATATGTGTCACCCACAGGCCCCTGGGAGATCAAACACTGAGAAAACAGAGTTCTGAATGCAAACACTGAAATGCCCCCAGAATGACGGGTTGCACACTACAAACCCAGACATCAAGACATTAATAGAGAAAATAAAAAGAACTGAGGAGAGGCAAGAGGAAAATAGGAGGAAGTCGACAACTGACTTAATAGCAGTAAAGAATACTGTGATTCAAATAAATAACAAAGTGATAAGCAAGGAAAGTAGAATTAGCCAAGCAGAACAAAGAATCTCAGAGCTTGATGACCAAAATATAGAATTAACCCAAACTGTCAAAAACATAGAAAAGAAGCTAAAAAGACAGAGTAAAATCTTCAGGAGAGGAGCAATTATTTCAAGAGGTTGAACCTAAGAGAAATTGGACTTCTTGCAGCTAAAAGAGAGACAGAGACCATTCTGGAACAAACATTTTATGAAATCAATCAAGAAAACTTCCCCCATCTCATCAGTGATGCGAAAATTCAAACACAAGAGACCCAGAGAACAACTGAAAGACAAAAAATGAGAGCAACAACTGCCAGACACATAGTAATTCACCTAAACAAAGTAGTTATAAAAGAAAAAATTCTAAATGTAGCAAGAGGAAGTGCTCAGACTACCTACTGGGGAAGACAAACTAGAATAGCAGCAGATTTATCTACAGAAACACTTCAGGTTAAGATACCATGGAGCCCAATCTTCAAAGTTCTCAAAGTTAAACAATTTCAACCAAGAATAAGCTGCCCAGCTAAACTAAGCTTCATCAGCAAAGGAAACGTAAAATCTTTCCCAGATTTTCAATCCCTAAGATATTGCACTGCCTCTACACCACCTCTACAAGAAACACTTATAAATTATTAAAGACAGGAGAAAAGGAAAAAAGAATGACAACGTTCTTTCCAAGATTGCAGGAAGAATGAAAATACACACGAATTAACCCAAACATCAAAAGAAAGACAACAAACAGGAACAACAACAACTCTATAAGGACCTTATGACAGGGATAAACTCTCACATTTCAATAACTATTCTGAATTAAAATGAACTAAGCACACCAAAGAAAAAGATAGAATGGCAAAATGGGTAAAATATCATGTGGCAACGATATAACTTCTCCAAGAGACTCATCTCACCAGAAAGGCACTCACAGACTCAAAGTACAAGGATTGGAAGCAAAATTTCAGACGAACAGAACACAAAAGAAAGCTAGAATTATGATGTTAATATCAGACAAAACACCCTTTAAACCATCAAAAATTTTAAAAAAATACAGAAGGTCACTACATAATGATAAAAAGGTTCAATCCACCAACAAGGATTATCCATCCTAAAAATATATGCACCCAATATAGGAGCACCAATTTTCATAAAGCAGCTTCTAAAACTATTATAGCTGGGGATTTTAATACCCCACTCACAACCCTAGACACATCATCAGGACAAAACATCAGCAAGGAGATCAGGAACCTCAGTGTGACTCTTGAACAAATGGACTTAATTGATACCTACAGAATATTCCACCCAAAGACCATAGAGTATACATTCTACTTATCACCACACATGGAACATATTCTAAGATATTCCACATCCTTGACAACAAATCAAGCCTAAACAAATTTCATGAAATTGAATTTTTACCATGAACCTTCTCAAACCATAGTAGAATAAAAATAAATATGAACACCAACAAAGCTCCCACAAACCTCACAAAGACATAGACACTAAACAGCATGATGGCAAGCAACTCCTGGGTCATCAAGGAAAACAAAACAGATATTAAAAGATACCTGGAAACAAATGAAAATGAAGAAACATCTTACCAAATTCTCTCAGATGCCATGAAATCAATAGTAAGAGGAGAATTCATATCTCTACATGAAGAAAATGGAAAGATCACAAAGTAAGCGTAACAAGTCGCCTAACGAAACTGCAAAAGCAAGACCATCAAAACCTTAATTTCAGCAGAAGGATCCAGATCATGAAAATAAAATAAAAGCCCAAACCTGGGACACAGAAGACCATACAAAAAATAAATGAAACAAAAACCTGGTTCTTTGAAAGGATAAACAAGATTGATGGTTCCCTAGCTAGACTAACCAAGAAGAGGAGAGAAAAAGCCCAAATACACACATCAGAAACCAAAAGATGAAGTCACATCTGACCCTGAAGAAACACAAAAGATTATCAGAGACTACTATGTACACTTGTAAGGGAAACAAACTTGAAAATCTAAAGG
>CAUYQG010256500.1:0-51472 GCA_963574415.1 Tarsius wallacei
CCTTCAGCAGGTGAATGGATGAACTGAAGTACAGACAATGGAACATTATTCCATGCTAAAAAGAAATGAGCTATCAAGCTATGAAAAATCATTGAGAAAATGGAAATGGATATTACTAAGTAAAAGAAGTCAATCTGAAAAGGCTACATACTGTATGACTCTAACCACATGACATTTTGGAAAAGGCAAAAGACAGTACAAGGATAAGAAGTTTTGAAGGAGAGAGGAATGAACAGGCAGATTTTTAGGGCAGTGAAACTCCTCTGTATGATGCTGTGATGGTAGATACATGTCATTATACATTTATCAAAACCCATAGAATATACAACACCAAGAGTGAACCCAAATGTAAACTATGGACTTTGGGTGATAATGAAGTGAAGGTTCACTGTTATCAAATGTACCACTCTGGTGGGGGATGCTGACAGCAGTGAAAACTGTTCATGGGTGTGGTCACAAGGTATGTGGGAACTCTGAACTTTCTAATCAATTATGCTGGGAAACTAAACGGCTCTAAAAATTAATGTCTATTAGGGCTCCACAGACCTAAGCTCTGAAATACCAGGAACCACAAGTAGTCTTGCCATGGAACAAAAGTCACTGCTGTTGGGAAGGATTATGATCAGGGACATTACCCCTCCAGAAGGATGACAGGAATACAGGAACGTAGAATCTTATAGAAAACCTTACCCTTGCAGTATCAAAGCCAAGCGGAGACAAGTTCACCCTGCTCCAAACTTCAGAAAGGGACGTCCAAGGGCTTGAATCTGACATCCTTCCAAGCCCAATAGCATGAACAAAATGAAAGATTTAGAAAAGACCAAAACATAAGGCAAGGAGTTCCATATTCCAATCTATCAAATTTCCTTGGGCTGATCTATTCCCTCCTCTTTTGGGGTTTCCCTTTCTCCAAGTATACAATGGTTTTTAAGCTATTCTAGATAATTTGTGGATCAATACACATATTATATAGTTTATATGTACTTCGGCTTCCATTCACATGAAAAATTAAAGTCAGTAGTCACTCTCTGACCCACAACCCACAGCTCGCCACCAACAGCCACTAAAATAAAGCATCCACACACCACTAAGGACAATTTACTCTTTATTGATTAAAAATGAAGGAAACATGCAGTAAAATACAAAGTCCAAAAAAAGGAGGAAAAGGCTGAATATTTTACATCTTCCATAATCTAGCACACGTCATAAGGAGGAATCTCCACTTACTGATACATCATTATTCTATCCTCTGGATTATTAAATAGTATCAACTGGCTCTAGGATTTGGTTCAAAACTTAAGCAAAAACCCGAACAAATCCATTAGTCATTTAGAAAGTCCAAACATTTCACAAATAGCATTGGCACATAGTACTTTGTGCTATAGTTAGTCCCTACTCCAGGGAAAAGAGGTTCCTGGGGCCTTAGCAACAGAGGCATACCCCGAACCACCACTCCCGGGAAGGAGTGAGGTCACTCACTGGGTCACGTGCCTTCCCACCTGGGCAGTTTTGTTCACTTATTTTCTCAGCATCACTGCGCAAGCCAGCAAAGGGAGTCCACCACACATCATGCAGAAGAAGTAACACTGTCCCCCTAGGACTTGGTATCTGTCTTCTAGTTCTCAGCAGGGCAAACAATGAACTGAAAAGAAAGAGAAAGCCCCAGCCCACTTCTATTTGTCATGCCTGCCCCACTGCAGTTCAAAGGTAATGACAAGCTGGAGAAAGTGAGCAGGGGAAGGGCTGCTGCTCACCCCCAGCTGGTGCCAGACCACCTCCACACAGAAGGCCAGGACAGAGTGATGCCACCACCCTCGGATTCGTAAATAAGTCGCTTATGATGGGTTTGTTTGAAACCAAAAAAAAAAAACAGATGATAAGGTAAGCCACTAGTCTTGTGCCAAAGAGGATACCATCTCTTTTCTATACCTCATTCCTACCTCCCTGTCCATGTTCCCCTTTCAACCCCCAAAATAAAAAACACAAGCTAAATATTTTCCTAGCAAGCTGGTCAATCTTTTCTCCCTCCCGGCTCCGCAGGCTTCCTCCTTTTACCAAGCCTGCTGGGACCCCGAGCTTTGGTGTCTTATCTTCTCATCTACTTTCTTCCCAATCCTCATCTGAAGTCCATCCCCTCTCTTCCTCCCCAACATCCATCATCTCAACAAGCCTTTGCACCTAGGGCAGGTGAAGAAAGCCCATGACTAAAACTACAGGCTCAGGATGAAACAAAAGGTGTGACAAGTTAGTTGTGGAAAAAGTTTTCAGATATGTTCCAAGAGAAAATGAGGTGAAGTAACCTTGTTCATCAGACCAACAATTCTGGAAAGGGCTTGAGTGAGTCTGCAAAAGGCAACACTCCCCACCCCCCCTTTCCAGGGGCCCAAAGCCCATCTTTGTGTGTCTTTTTAAGGCCAGATCAAGTATCCCATTCATATATAAAACTTGGTAGGGTTATTAGCAGTTAGACAAAGACTGACTATGAAACAGTAGGAAAAACAAAAATCAACCCCACTGATTATTCACATATTGCATTATGAGTGCTCTTTTTTAAACTTAAAGAATAATTTATATTATTTCTGTAGAAAATCAAATGAACACTGTCTACTCATAAAACCTAAAGGTCACGGCACATATGGTTTCACTTTCCGTCTTGAGTCAGCTTCAGCACACAGGGACCCCCTCCAAAGGGTCAGTGCAGGAGAAGGGGCAGAAAGCAGGCCTCTCTGGCCTGGTGTGGGTCTCCTTTCTTGCTGTAGAAGTCTCAGCCTTGCACACCCACTTCCTCATGACTTGGCGGCCCGGCGAACTGATTTTCATGGGAGGGTTGAGAAGTTTTCCTTCAATTTAATTTTTTAAGATTTGAAAGTGAGTACTTCTCTAATGATATGAATTATAATTTTCCTGTTCAAAAGCCACCGCTGGCAAAATTCACTTTCACGAGCCATTACTTGATGATTTCTCTAAAAACAGCCCAAAGTTCCACGTGAAGGACCCAATGGCTGAAGCTTGGCTAGTCAGACATGTTGCACCAGCTGGAGTTAAGGCTAGCAACCCTTTGTAGAGGGAGCAGTGAAAGGGGTGCCTGAGAGCAGCTTCAGCAGAATGCTTAGAAACACCAGGAACACAAGAACACAGTTTAGGCTGCCTCCATCCGAGGCTGTGCTTTTTACTACAAAGGTTGCTAGAATTCACATCAGGTACAAAGAAAAAACATGAAATTAAATTCTCTGGGCTCCAGCTGAACAAACAACTTTTAATTGCTACTTCAGTGGTAAAGAGATATCCCAAGATCCCCGCATCCTGGGCAGGTATGGGAGAACAGGCAGGATGAGGAAGCCCAATAGAGCTGCTACTTTCCACCTGGGCCATCATTAGAGTAAGGCAAGAATGAGCTGACAGATCTCCCTCCGGGGCCTTGAGGCACACGGGCCACTTCTCAGATGGAGGAAGACAGGGTACATATGAAGTAAGTTTACTAACGGAACTCTTTTAAGGGGATGCTGGCCACTGGTGATCCAACTTTTCTTTCCCAGTGGGAACAAGGAGGAATGATGGCAGGAAGAACATAAAGAAAGCCCTCTAAAGCTCCTAGCCGGGAGGTTTGTTGCTGGGTTCTTTGGCAGTAGTGGGTTTGGGCCAATAGAAGCAACAGAGATACGCATGTGTGGAATCTCCTTAGACCATCTTCCAGGGCTGTGATTTAGCTGATGCTGAGTTGGGCAAATCCTATTAGTTTGCCATCATCGGGAATATCCGAGCCTTCGACACCAGATGCCTGAGAACCAAACAAAATGAGAAGCTATGGTTATTTATAAACAAAATTTCAGGTGGCAAATAATATTGACATGGGACAGTGGGAAGGCAGGCAGTGGGCAACAGGTCCCTTGTATACAAACAGGAAGCTGATTCTTCCAGAAAAGATGGGTGTTTAATATACACCCAGAGTCAGATTGGCTAATAATTTCTCTTGAGAATAGCCAAGAGTCTGGGGGTCAGAGGGTCTCTGGGAAGGAGAGAAAGAGGCCACTCAAAGGGAGACAGCTGCTCAGGGTCTCAGGGAGGCTAAATGAACACAATCTATCATATTTTAGTATTCTTATCACTCAGGGAATATAGAAGCTGGCTTACAGAGGCTACTGGTGGGTAAAAGGTAAGATGTTTACATAAGGAAGAAGGGATGAATACCAGTTTGAAAGTGACAGATCGATTTGACTGAGGTTCTTCCACAATTTTCTGCAAATTAGCTGCCACTGTAATCATACAAACAGAGAAAGTAATGAATGAGAAGCTATGTAAATCTTCTTTAACTATACTGAAAAAGCTTATATGGTAGTTTCAAATATTCCATGTGCAATCAAAACGAAAACAGAAAGATCAATCATCCCCCAAATGAAAGTATCTTTTAAATTCATCTCTAAGTAGTACAAGTAATTAAGTCACTGTCAAATTAACTTTCTTTAAAATGTTATATTAACCCAGGAAAGACATTCAGGTGAAAGAGGTATGACTTGCCTATTTATGGATCAGAAAGCCCCAGACCAGGAGTCAAAAAACTATAGCCCGTGGCCTGTTTTTGTTCTGCTTGTGGGCTAAGGAATTGTTTAAAAATGACAGACACTGTACATGGCCCACAAAGGCTAAGCTATTTACTATCCAGTCTTTCACAGAAAAACTGTGTCTAGGGCTGACCTGCCCTAGGCAATGATCTTTTTCTTCAGTAATATGTACTTGTGGCCTGACTGTTTTCTCCCTTCCTTGCTGCTTTATCTAGGACTAAATCTATAATGATCTTTATTCACCTCTGGGCCACAAAGATTAGATACTCAAAATAGGTTTGATATGGCCAATCTTACTCTAACGTGTGACTTCTGTCATCGTTTCTACTAGTCTCCTAAAGACCAGGGTGTGCTTTCACTTACTATCATTGGAGGTCAAAGAGCAAACTCAGAGGTGATTTTTTTTTCTTTGGTAAGGAACTATTCCCAATACCTGTAATTTCAGCAAAGCCAAGAACCATTTCAAGAACCATCAGATCTGCTCAGTAGAATAAAAACCTGCTTTTCTAGGTACTAAGTATATAGATGGAAACATGGAGACACAGAGACACACAGGCAGATCACAATGTACTTACCTATTACTAAGTCCCTTCCATCGACCAGGCCAGCAGAAATGAGTTCCTGAGAGACACCTTCCGCTGTATCTGCAAGGACAAAGAAGGCGGCCCTCCAGCTTTGTGCACACACGTCACTGCTAACTCTTAGAGCCAGCGTGGGTGCCGGAAATAGCAGACCCAAGCTAGCTGCTAAATCCACAGAACCAAGAAGGCAGGGCGGGTATTTCTCTCTACACAAGGATTTTTCCTACCACTGGGGATTATCTCATGTGAGGAACTCTCACAGATTTAGCTGGGGACAGAATCTGTATGAACCAGGTGGCAAATATCAGCTCAATGTAAAGACAACTTTCTAAATGATATGATTTTGATGGATTCAGGCACATGTTAGAAGAGTACCCAACAGGGATGCTGCAGAGGAAATTTTCGAGTACAATCCCTAGACCTGAGCTCTTGAGAAATGGTGTTGAATGTAGAACATCTCTAGAGCTAATAAAAATAATGTTGTATTCTTAATTAAAACATGAGAGAACAAACTGTCACCTCTTCTCTTTGAGAATCATACTCCAAGTTTTTTGCTAAAATCATTTCATTGTTCATTCTAGTGGGCTTCTTATCTAGTTATCCCAGGTGGTACAATCTAAGCAATGGATGTAACTAGAAACTGAAAAAGATGAGGAGAGTATCCCCAATAAACCTTATTTCCAACGGACTCAGTAGTGCTCGTTCCCAAGGGCTTGACACTAAGCAGTTCAGAGGGACAGGACTGCTGTGGAGGGGCGGTGCACACACTAACACAGATGACCAGCAATCCTGAAAATGTGACTTTGTCTGGCTTTAAAAGAGTAAGACAGACACACCTCTCATACATCTGCATTTGTTCTCTTTAATGGTTAGTTGCTACTGATACTGAGATAGCAGGAAGAGTAAGCATGACACACAGGACAGGTATCTGCTGGTTACTCCCTAAATCAGAAGCCTGGGCAATAAAGGCAAGAAAGAAAACAAGCCTTGTTCCAAGGTGAAGTTCATGGCCAGAAAGAGTGCATGACAGCACTGAGCTTCTGTCTGAGAAAAGAGGAGACTATAGGACTCATTTCTTCTTTACTGTCATGGAGGACAACCATGCACAGTGATAAAATCAAGAATTCTGAACTCTGACAGATCTATTTTGAATTCCAGCTATACCTCTTTCCAGCTGTATGAACTTGAACAAGTTACTTTGCCCCTCTCTAAGTCTTGATTCCATCACCTATAATATGGGGATAATTGCTTTTCCTTAATAGTTTTTCCTTAGGGGACTGTCATAAGAATTTAATGAGATAGTAGCACAATGCCTGGCCTATAGTAAGTTGTAAGTAAGAGCTACAGTCATTACTGATTGCATTATTATGCAAGGTTTTCTAAATGAGTTTAGTAGTAAATGAACTTTATATTATTCACATGCTTCCCTAAACAAGGAAAAGTTTTAACATCCTTTAAAAACAAAACATACTTACAGGACAAAATTTCACAACACATTTCATTAAGTAACAAATCAGAAGTTATTTGTTTTCAATCTTTGTTATGCCTCACCTCTTCCAGGAGTAAATTCAAATCGAATATCATTTAGTTCTTTTTTGGAATTCCTATGAAAGAAAGCAGAATGTATAAAAATAAGAATTTCTGAATTTATGCAGAGAAATTCTGCCAACACATATTAGGAAAGCTGTGCCTCAAGAAAGATTGTTCTGTTCCCACAGATCATGATTTATCCTGATGTGTTCACGGTGCAGGCCTCAGAGCAAACAACACAGACTGATCATCTAATCATCCAACAACCCTTTTCATCTATGTCCCTCATCGAGCAATATAAAAATTGCATGCTTTTGAGGAGATTCTTATATGCCCACTCCCATCCTTATTCGCACTAAGATGATCATATGAAACTAAAAGGAAAATCTGTATGGGCACAGAAAAGTATGACTAAAATGGTACAGAATGCCTTTTTCATCCTTCTCCTTACCCACTACGCACAGGGAAGCACCTTGTCTACCAGTGGTGATGAGTCATGGCAGACTCAAAAAACGAAATACATGACAATTTCTCAAATTCCACAGGAGTTCAAAGAATACATGTGATTGGGATAATAAGGAAAAACTTTTGAAGTAGCTTTTAGATAGGACTTAATGGATAGGCAGGATTTGGGTAGGAAGAGAGAATGGGGAAAGGAATCAGGTCCATACTGCAGCAGAGTTAATACACGTCTCCAGAAATTCAAGCTCACTGGTATGGTACAGTTACAGTGATTACCACACCATGTACTGAGACTAACCAGGTTTCCTGGAGGTTCTGGTTGAAGGCACAGAAATCAGAACATTGTATCTAAAGGCAGACATGCCTGATCACTTAGGAACCATATCCATTTTATCTAAACAGTGTAGAGAGTTTACGTCTATTTGACAAATAATATAGTTGAGAATGTTACTGAAATTGTGCTTAATATAGTGCCACCCATCTCAAACATAACCTACCCCCAAGTGGTTTCCCCTGCATTGCCTTTTCTCTACACTGTACACACAGACTTATACTTCTGCGTGTATTGTATACTACTGGAAATTTGCCTTTACAGCTGTATAACTACGTACTACAAATCAACTTCCAACCTAGACTTGATTATAAAGGGAGTCATTTCATCTTCTCTTTCCTAGGTATCCTTCTGCAGTATCTGAGAGTGTTATACATAGTCTGTGTTTAATATATAATTGTTCAATCTTTCTGAAAGCTGAATAAAATTCAGATTGAAATATTCAGCACAAGTTTAGTGATTTAACTGACATGCCAAGCACAAATACCTTCAAAGACAACAACATGGTAAAATGGATTCAATGTGTTTCTTATCATCACTTCTGGCCATTTAACTTTAAAGTCTTCACCAGTGAGAATAAGAACGCACCCTCCTACTTACATAAACAACCTGCAGCACAGTTTATCAAACAACCACTCTAAAAAAAATTAACTATACCACTTTTAAGTACTTTATCCACCTTCCTGAAGCACATGCCAAATAGAATTTTTGTACTGTCTATTAACTGCTGTAAGACCTCAAAACAATTTTTTTAAAGGGACAAGTGGTATTCTTTATTTACAATTAAAATAGCATGGTGGCTCAAGCCTGTAATCCCAGCACTTTGGGAGGCCGAGGCAAGAGAATTGCTTAAAGCCCAGGAATTCAAGACCAGTCTAGGCAATACAGCAAGAATCTCACCTCTACAAAGAAAAAAATCAAGAATATTAGCCAGGCATGGTGGTGTGTGCCTATAGTACCAGTTACTCAGGAGGCTAAGGTGGAAGGATCACCTGAGCCCAGGAAGAGAGGCTATGGTGAGCCATGATTGTGCCACTGCACACTCCAGTACAAGCTATAGAGAGACCCCAACTCAAAAACTAAATAAATAAATAACATGAGGTTACCAAGATATTCTATTAATTCAGAACTAGTTGAGATGAGACCAGGTATACTGAGTAGGCTTCTGTAAAGGAAAGATAACCAAATCTGCTTTCTTCACATATATGGCATAATTTCATTGCTCCTAGTGGTAAGACCAAAATGTTCTCCAAACAGTTCTTGCTTCCTCTATCTCTAATTATGGCCTTACCGAGAAGACAACTAGTATTCATACATAGAAGGGGAACAAGTCAATGCTAATTCCGTGGAACTCTTACTAAACTAGTTAGTAAGTTTAAAAGGGCTCGGACTATCGCAGGAAATGCTTTAACACTAATGTGTTGTTTTTTTTTCAAATGCATTTGTGAGTAGAAGGGACACAATTAGAGCAACATAATAGCCACAGCTACTGTGACAAGAATCCAACTACTGGCAGAGGTGAGGGAGTTAAAATGAATAGATTGCTATCTATAGCACTTCCTGCTGAGCAATCTGCCAGGACCTCACTACATGCCCCCACCATAAACCACCAATTTAGAATACTTGCTATAAAACAGAGAAACAGACTAAAAATACACTAGAGATTTCCTTTCAATGTTCCAAGGCTTTTATTTGATCTGTTGCAATCAAAAAGCCCTTCCCCTCTTGAATTGTTGATCTCAGAGTCCATGATGCTTATACGGTCACAATTATAAGAAGCTAGCAAGTGCTACTACCCTAAAAACTGTTCCTCAATTTCAGACCACGCTTCCTAACCCAAACTAGCTATAATGCAAATGCACAAACTCATTGCCTTAATATAAAGACAACTAAGAGAACGTGCACATCTGTTAGTCACAGCCCCTGTTAACACCCAGGTCCTCAGGCTGTTGCTCTTATTTCTGAGGAAATAATTCACTCCTGCAAGAAAATAGCACTTTGTGCTGGGAGGACATGCAATCCTGTCCAGTTACTCTCAGGCACAGACTATAACAGCACATGCAGGATATTCAAAAAACAAAACATGTCTACTTACCTTAATCTTAGTACTAGACTGATTGGGACCTTGGTTTCTTGTGAACCTGCTCCTGAAGACACAGCCTAGAAAGCATCAAAAGGTATAATGTCATTGCCTGAAACATTAAGAGTGGAGGTGACTAATGGTCATCTATAAAGGAATCATCCACTTGGCAGGGCTTTTCTTCATTCCAGCTGAGGTCATGCTAATCCCTAGGACATTCCCTCCTGTGGGAGGACACGCACTCCAAAGCAGCAACAAAAGCTGAATGTCAGCCTAAGTCAAACACAATTAGAAAGATCATTCTCAAACCCAGATGAAATTCCATACATAGCCACATTTACATTTTGTATTCTGAGGCTCCTGTTCCCTCTACAAGGATGAAAAACATGAAGCTAGGTTTTTCACTAAAAAAAAACAAAAAAAACCTGCCAGTGTACCATATGGCAACACAAAAGGTACGGCTGGAACCAGCTGCCCTTCAGGAATCTGTCCAATCCACACGTAGGTTCCAAACTTGTTATGGCTAAACTAATCTCCTCTGAAAACTGTACAGTAAGCCCTTGCTTATGGGAGGACATACATTCTATTTAAGTTGTTTATAAAATGAATCCAATCTTTCATCAGTGTTCCTAAGAAAACTGTATCCTTCCCATATGACGGGTAGAAATAGAAACCTTAGGAAGATGCAAAGGTCAAATGAAGTCAGTGCCATGACTAACTGAAAGTGCTTAAAGCAGTGGTCTCCAAAGGCAGAATACAAGATGACCTACTGGCGTGCAAAAGAAAAACATCAGAACTTTAATTTCTATTTCTTTTCATCTAAAATGTTGGAACATAAAATGTTGGAACTTCTAATGTTTAACAAATGATTGACACAGACTCTAACCATGAGGTTTCCCGAGGAGAGAGTGAGAGCTATGCACCATACAGTGGTCCATAGTGTGGCCCTCAGGCACTCGGCCACTCTCAGCGTAGTATGATTTGATAAAGTTTGTGTGTGCCTGGAAAAATGGGCTTACAGATTACAGTGCCTAGTTTTAATAATAAAATCAACCCTCATAAAATGGACAAATATCTGAAAAAGAGTAATGCAAAAAAACCATGGATAGGAGAGAATACGAATAAATAATACCAGTCTGAGTGAACAAAAAATTAGTCCAGCTGATGAATCTCCTAGTTCTGCTGAACTCCTCTGCTGCATTCTGAAGTTAAATGTGATAATGACCTTATGCAGAGCCAAGAAATTAGCCAACATTTTTTACGTTTGAGTATTTCCACTTATTTCCAACTTATTTTGTTGTTTTAAAACTTGTGTGATCCTTGTAAAAACAAACAAAACTCTTATCTGCACACGCTTAAAATTGTGAAGATGATTATGAATTTCTAGCTTGTTTCAAAGTTTACCAAGACACCAATCTGATTACATTAGGTTGTGTTCCACATTAATATCTACCTTTTTCATCTACCCACAAGGATGCCCACTAGAGCATATCCCCACTTTACCTGGGCTGTTTTTGCTGGCTCTGTGGGGGGTGGGAGAGAGACTTGAGTTGGCTGTGTAGGCATCTGCCCAGCTGGCTGAGGTAGATGAGCAGAGATCTGTTCTGGAACTTGGAGCAAAGTACCCACAGGATCAGTTGCTGGAAAGAGCTGTACCAAAAACACACAGAAACTATTGCTTAAGTTGAGTGGAAAAGAAAGCAGGTCTACTGTCAGCCAAGTGCAGCTTTATGGGGTGACATTTTTAAAGTAGTTTTTGTGTAGTGTACAGTTTTTGTATATCACTACTTCTCTGAATATAAATATTCCAAATGGAAGTCAAACACTTCTAGGATTTTAAACTTTTAACAACCCTGTGAGGTATAATTTACATTCCTCTAAATTCATTCACAGGAAGTATACAATTAAATTATTTTTGCATAATATATAGTATTGTACAACCATTACCAAAATCCAGTTTTAGAACACTCCCATCACCCTAAAGGGTTTTCTTGTGCCCATTTATAGTTAATTCCTGCTTCCATACCCAGCCTCAGGCAATAAGTGACCTTTCTGTTTCTATAAATTTGCCTTTCCTGGATATTTCATATACATGTAATCATATAATATGTAGTTTTTTGTGCCTGGTTTTTTCACTTTGCATTATATTTACTTTTAACCACATCTATTCCATCCTCTATGCTCAGCAAAACAGTACTCCAAAATACAGATTTAAGAATGTAATACAAAATTACAGAAGGTACATCTTTCTATGTGTGGGTGCTTTCTACTACTTATAAAGACAATCAACTGATGACTCCTTAATATATCTGAAATGCATTTCCAAAGTTCATGCAAAGATTTATAACTAACATAGATAACATATATATTATTTTGTATGTTTGAAATATTTCATACCCTTTAATTATGCTCAAAATTATATAGTTAGTGGGGGGAAAAACACAATGGCCAAAATGTACAGTTGAAGGAGGAAAAAAATTCAAAGGGTAATAACAGAGGCCTAATAGCTGACAGTAAATAAGCTAACATTATATAATCAAGGAGACAGGTGAGTAAAATCTTGTGCTTATTTAACTTCATGTATGTAAGAGGAAGTCATAAGTTACTCATTGTTCTAGATTTTTATAGAAAAATAGAACCTTAAGATTACTTTTGAAAATTTTAACTATTGATACTATTTCAAAAGAATATTTAGCTTCCAAATTGTATGCATTTATGTTTATAGTAGCAACAGAAAGGATACATTTAAAAAAAGTAATGAGAGGATGTGGAAATACTGGAACCCTTGTACACTGTTGGTGGGAATGTAAAATGGTGCAGCCTCCATGGAAAAACAGTATGGTGCTCCCTCAAAAAACTAAAAATAGAATTACCACATGACCCAGCAATTCTACTTCTAGGTATATACCTAAAAAGAACTGAAAGTGGGGTCTCGAAGAATATTTGTACACCCATGTTCACAACAGCACTATTCACAATGGCTAAAAGGCAGAAGAAATCCAAGTGTCCAATGACAGATGAATAAACAAAATGCAGTACACACATATATTCAAAATGGGGTATTATTTAACCTTAAAAAGTAAGCACATTCTGTAGCATTCTGACATATGTTACAATATCAATGAAACTTGAGGACATTAAGCTAAGTGAAACAAGCCAGTAACAAAAGGAAGAATACTGTACTGATTCCACTTATCTGAGGTACCTAGAATAGTCAAATTCAAATTCATAGAGACAAGATATAGAATAATGGTTGTCAGAAGCTTGAGGGTGAGGGAGAATGAGGAATTACTGTTTTAATGGGCACAGTTTTAGTTTGAGAAGATAAAATAGTCTTGAAGATGGATGATGGTGACGGTTGTAGTACAGTGTGAATATACTTAATGCCATTGAACTATACACTTGAAAACAATCTTAAGGTGATAAACTTTTTTATGATATGTGAATCCTATCACAAATTTTTTAAAAAATGAGCACGATAATTCCACTATTCAGCAAGAGTTCATGTGGAGATGAGATTTAGGCAAAGGAAAAGGGAGAAGACTAACAAGAAAAACTCTGGATAATCTGAAAAATACCTTCTCATTCAACTTCCGAAAAATTAAGAATTAGTCAAGTTAAGTTACATTAGAACAAATAATTATAAAATGTCAGTGGATTAAAACAAAAGATGCTGCTTGCACACACTTCAAGTTTCTCTCTTACCAGCTGGGGCTAATAAACTCAGTGTCATCCTCAATCAGGGATGTAGGTCATGGTGGCAGGGAGACAAGGGGTATCACGAGGGGCTTTTCCTCCTGCTAACGTGTCATTGGCCAAGGTAGCTGACAGGACTATGTGTAATTTCACGGGGGAGGGAAATGCAATTCTATCATGTAATAAGAAGAGGAGCCAGACATATTAGTGAAAAACAGTTCTAACATAAGTTGCCAGATACTGGCCTGTTGCTATGCTAAGGTATAGTATTTCTTTTCAGTCCTAAACAATACAGTTCTATGTAAACAAATCATGTACATAATCTTGTATACAAATAATGAACTATGTACACAAAAGAAGTGAAAAAAATTGTTACTTTTTTGCATAGGGGAGAGAATAAAATTGGTTTAAGAGCAAGAGATGTGTGCCATTAAACCAAATACTAAGCTCAGAACGAAGACGCTGCCAGAAGGAAGAACGTATGACAGAATGAACCCAAGAAATGATTGTTTTCCTTGAGTAATGAGAATGAAGAAAGCCAGCCTTAGCAGGATTCTGTTTAGTAGAATTTCCTATCATATTGACACAATAACTACAAAAAACAATCTATTTCACAAGAGAAGAGGCTGAAAGAAAAATTCATAAAGGAAAGGTAGCATTTGACAAATTCCTGGACAAATAATGCAAAACGGTTACCTTCTACTTCAAGCAGTCCAAGTCAAAAAAGCAATTCATAAAGTCAAGCAAGCAAGGAAGAACATTATGTGTCCTTGGACCAACTTTTAAAATTCAACTGGTATGTCGCATTCTCATTTAAGTACACACATGTTAACAAAAATGCTTAAAATCAAAACAAAAGCACATATACTTTAACAAGAATTCGATAATCACAATTTCTTACCTCAGAATTTGATACTGACTCTTTCACTCGGGGAGACTAAAAGAATACAAAAAAGGATGCTTGTTAACTCAGAACTCAGGTTACTTGCAGTCCGTCCCAAACTGCAAGTAATGTTGAATGCAAGTCAACTCCATTTAATTCTGATCCATATATTAACTCACTGGCAACACTAGTGAAAGTTTTCTGAAAAAAGAAAGCTCATGATGCTACTGTATTCTATGTCCAGGTAGCCTGCAACAAATGCGTCAATGTACTTGTTATATTTTTAAATTCCACAACTTGAACTTTATAAGCAAACATAACAGGACTATCTCAGGCAGTAGGGTAGGCAAATTCTCCAAAGTAAAATTCTTTCTACTAATCATAAAGATATTATGTGCACAAAATCCCAGACCAAACCTGAACCTATAAGCTAATTCAACACATTATCAAAGCAGAGTAATTCTGATTATGGGCTTTAGTGCAGAAAACTCTTTAAAATATTGAAAGAAAAGGCCTGTCGGCCTGGAATTCTATACCCTGCAAACACCTTTTCAAAACTAAGGTGAATGAGACATTTTCAGACATAAAACTCTAAAGAAATCATCACTAACCAACCTACAATACAAAAAATACTAAGAACATTTCTTCTGGCTTGAGAAAAATAATATAAAGATGAAAATCTAGATCCACACAAGAATCTTTATTATGAATATGTGCAGAATTTTGTCAAAGCCTTTCTCAGAATCTATGAAAATGGAAATATTATTTATTCTCCATAGCTCTATTAATATTATGAGATCTCCTGGTATTGAATCACCACTGTAACCCCAACCCATTTGGTCACGATATATATTCTTTTCTTAATGTAGATCAATTTAGTTTTTCTTTCTTTTTTTCTTTTTTGAGTAGAGGGGTCTCACTCTGTCACCTAGACTGGAGGGCAGTGGCTCAATCATAGCTCACCACAGCCTCAAACTCCTGGGCTCAAGCAATCCTCCCTCCTCAGCCTCCTGAATAGCTGGGACTACAGATGCATGCCACCACACATGGCTAATTTTTTTTATTTTTTGTAGAGACAAGATCTTGCTATGTTGCCTAGGCTGGTCTCAAACTCATGGACTCAAGCTATCCTCCCACCTTGGCTTCCCAAAGTGCTGGGATTACAGGTGTGAGCCACCACACCTGGCCCAATTTAGTTTTAAAAGATTCACCTTCTTAAAAATAATTCATGGTCTCAAATGGTATAAAAATAACATGAAAAATACTGAACAGAAAGCAACTTATTCTGAGGAGTAAGTATATAATTGTCTATGTTGTTTAGATACCAGTGTTTCAGGTTATAAAAGAGCTACAGTAACTACTACAACTCTCTTACGGATGGCTAAAGAGTAATAATCTGATATTAAGTGACAATAATTTATCTTTCCAAGTATTTTTTAGTCATAGGGGAAAAAAGCATCATTATCCCTTTCGTAGGAAGTTAAACCTACAAGGTTCATGTAGCTCTAACTTCCTTTAGTAGCTTTAATATTACATGAGAATGTCAATTCAGAGAGGAATTGCATGAAAAAGTAAAGGATCCAAAGTCTCACAGTTAGGACAAACATTAAACTCACAGTTGTATGTAAACTAATGTTTGCATTTTTCTTTTGAAGAGTTTTTCTAAGCTTAGAGCTTAGTAAATTTTTGCCAGTTTTCATTGGCAAGGCCTTTACAAACAGCTCTGCAAAAGGACTAGACTCAAAGACTTCATTGGATAAATGAGGTCAAGAAATACTCAATATTGATCAACAAGGTATACTTGTAAGTATACTTTCACCAAAGCAGATCCTAAAAGCAGGCAGAGATATACCACTATGCACTCATTACACAAAAACAGTCCTGAGCAGCTAAAGGTACAACACTCTCAAATACTTGCTTTCCTATACACATTTCTATTCTTGGGAATGAGTCCTGACAATCATCTTGAGGCAGTAGTAGCTTCAGGCAAGAGTCACGAAATGAACCAAAAGGAAGACCCTTGTCTTCACTGCTTTTAGCAAAAACTAACACACACATACAGAAGACAGATATCCAGCATATACCAGGTGAAGAAGAGATACACTATTCTTCAGGTAGAATAACAGACTTCATGGGCAAAGTTACTATTGCTAGGCCTTCAAGTTCATTAACCTTTTGCAAGGCCATTAATCCTTCTAACTGGCCATTAATCCTATCTGGTATACTTTGCATCTCAGACATTGTAGTTTTCATCTCTAGATTTGGGTCATTTTTATATATGCTAAATATTGTCATATTCAAATAGATATGCCAGTCCAATTTTCCATGCAGAATTAACCGGGTTCTTGTTAATAAGCTGTTAAAGAAAATTTCATCACTAATAATTGTATTCTTTACATTTTAGCTGATTAAGCTGAACAAGAACCACAGAAAGCTCTAGCTAAAGCAGAAAAGTTTAACAAAATATACCCTGAGTTGTGAAATTGCTGCTTTCCCTTCCTCACTTTCTTCATCAAATTCATCATCACTCCACTCCCAGCCTCCATCTTCTGTCTTATGAAGACGACCACTGGAACCTGGCACTCTCCGAACCTGCTCATTAGGAAAAGACAAGGATTATGGTAGTGTTTCACATTTACTAAACAGAAGACTCAATCATATTTCTCTCTTGTTTTATCACTTCATCCCATTAAGTAGAAAGTGCTCTTATACAAATTCATATCCTCTAACCCTTACTTGTTCTCTGTTTACAATCTCTACTATCTGTCTTTAGTTACAACCACTAACCTTCCCTGTGAAGCTACAGATCAAATCTGATAATGTTCTAATATTCTGGGACACAAAAAGGGGGAACAAAAAATGAGGTTTTAAGTCCTCATAACAAATAAATCCAACCAAGAAAAGTCTATTACTTTTTCTTTTTAATTTCTAAAATAAAAAATATACTTGCATCTAATAATTTCAAGAGAACTGTGCAAGTTTTGTCAAGAAAAACAGCAATCGCCTAACCTTCATCTTCCTCTTCTTAGGTGGCTACTTTCAACTCATTTTAGCTTATTATTTTGGAATTTATACCCATCTCTCTACCCATCTCTCTAATGTGTTCCTATCATTACTCATTGATTTTTTTGGTTTTAGGGATTATCTATGGGACTTCCCACAATAGAAGACAAGAATTTAACTCTATTATCAACCTTCTATACTTTTCTCAAGATATATTATAATTTTGGTAAGCTCAATATTCAGTGCTTACATAACATTATACATATGGCACTCAAAGTTGAGCCTTATGGTATACTACCATTTTTGTTTCCCTTGGAGTTAATACTTATTCGGTCTCAGCTATGTAAACCTCCTCTCACCACATTCAAATGCATTAGGCATTCTGTCAATATAATCTTCTTGAAGACGACTCTCACCAGAACCTCCCAGGTTTCACACCAGATCTATTTCACATCTCACCCTGCCATCACCCAAGTCATTGTGCGTCCTGGATCACACGGCTTCTCTACTTTTAGTTTAAGCACTTCCTCCACTATTAGCATTTATTAAAGCCACACATTTCTAACGTATCTTGACTCATTCCTAGCTGGTTTTTGCTTTTTTAGAGCTGGGTTAAAAAAATTTTTCTTTCATAATTTTAAAGATAACTGTTTCATTTATGTGGCCTTCCTAAGTGATACTGACGTCATTCATTGTGACTCCTGATCTTGTTTGTGACATTTCTCCCCTTCTCTAGGAGACTGCAGATTCTTCATTTTGCCTCCTGTATTCTAACCTATCAGGGTTGTGTGCATTAGTGTCAGTCTACTTTTTTTTTTTTTTTTTCTTTTTGAGTCGGAGTCTCACTCTGTTGCCCAAGCTGGGCTGCGGTGCCACGCTCACAGTCACTGCAGCCTCGACCTGTTGAGTTCAGGTGATCCTTCCGTCTCAGCCTTCCAAGTACCTATAGGTACCTGTAGGTAGTGTACCTACAGGCGTACACTACCACTCCCAGCTAATTTTTTGATTTATTGTAGAGACGAGGTCTCACCAAGTTGCCCAGGCTCGTCTCGAACCCCTGAGCTCAGGCAATCCTCTTGCCTCAGCCTCCCAAAGTGCTGGGATTACAGGCTTGAGCCTCTGCACCCAGCCGCAGTCTATTTTTATTCATTGTGCTGGGTACTCTGGCTCTTTCAATCTAGAAATTCATGACCATCAGTTTTAGACATTTTTCTTAAATTATTTCTTCAATGATTTCCTCTCTTGTTTTTCTCAGTTCTTTTCTCAGAAAAGTCTTGTTACTTAAATGTTGAACCTTTTCAAATGATCCTCTAATATTCTCGTCTTTACTCTTTCATTATCTACATATGGGCCTTTTGGCTTTCCTTCCTGGGAAATTTCCTCAACTCTACCCTACAACCTCTGTACTCAACTTATCATTTCTTCTATGTTTTCAATTTCCAAGAACCTTTTGGGTATGGCATGTTTGTAGGGGATGATTAAAAATGTTCCAAATTTGGTTACAGTGATGGCTGCACAACTCTGAATATACTAAAAATCACTGAATGGTATACTTTTAATGGGTAGGTAGTATGGTATATGAATTACATCTCACTAAAGCTATTATTTTAAAATAGGGAGCATTCAGAGAACAGTACCTCTATCAACAAAAGGTATGTTCTGAATTCTCTTAGGTAGGCCTAGGAGTAGAATTGCTAGGTTATATAATTCTTTTTTCCCTTTGAGGAACTGTCAGACTATTTGTCAAAGTGGCCACACCATTTTACATTCCTATCACCAGTTCAGAAGGGTTCTTATTTCTCCACATCTTTTACAACAGTTATTGTGTGTCTTATTATAGCCATCCTTATGGGATATGCAGTCACATCTCATTATTATCTTGATTTGCATTTCTCTGATGGCTAACAATATTGAGCATCTTTTCATGTGTTTATTGGTCATTTGTGTATCTTGTTTGGAGCGATTTCTATTCAGATCCTTTGACCTTTTTTTAAACTTAAAGTTATTTGTCTTTTTATTATTGAGTTGTAAGAGTTCTTAATCTATTCTAAGACCTGTATCAGATATATAATTTGCAAATATTCTCATTCTGTAAGCTATCTCGGTTTCTTGTTTGTATCTATTAAAGCACATTTTTAAAAAATTATTTATTTTTATTTTTAAAATGTGGGACACAATTCAGGGCTAGGTACATATGTGGTCCTTGCACAGGTAAAGTGTGGGCACCCTTATTGATGTTATGGAAGCACAAAATTTTTAATTTTATCTATTTTCCTTTTATTGTTTATATTTTTGGTATCATATCTAAGGAAGCTTTGCCTAACTCAAGTTCCTAAAGATTTACCCCAATATTTTCTTCCAAGAGTTTTATAGCTTAGCTCTTACATTTAGGCCTACAATCCATTTTGAGTTAATTTTTTTGTAAGATGAGAGGTAAAGACCTAACTTCATTATTTTGCATGGGGACATTCAGTTGTTCCAGTACTGAATTGTGTTTACCCACTGAATTGTCTTAGCACAATGCTTCTTTTTAAAATAGTGCCATGTTTATCTTTTATGAATACAAACTCTAAAAAGTCATGATTTTATTTAAACTGTCTTCCTTATATAGTTCATTTTCTTTATGTTTCTTTTTTTCCTGTGTTTGTCTTCTATCTTTCACATTAAGAGGTTTTCCTTGGATATTCTGTGATACTATATTTCTGTTTAATTTACGAGCAAGGAACTAAAACACTAGAAGTACTGAGCTCTTAAGTAAGTGGAGTTTGCTTCACTGGAGAGTGATCTGGGTGGGCATTTCACAGGGGAACTCCCAGTGTCAATACCTTTAAGTTTTTCCTCTTGGTCAATGTCTTGCCTAGGAGTTAATAAGCTTTAATGTCTGTGTTCCAGGAGATGAATAAAACATGACCAGGAGTTCTTAGCATTCAGTATATAAGCATTCACTTAAACATACTGTTTCAGTAAATTACTTCAACTGGGTCTTCAGTTCAAAAATCATTTTGTTTACCTTTCTGCGGAATAAACCTCTAGGCACCTCTTGGAGTGCGGCATAGAGTGAGGAAGGGGAACCAGAGTTTATCTCTATCTTAAGACTTCCAATTAATCCTCCTGTTTTTAGCTCTACTTTCGCTCTCATTTCTGTAGGTATCTATCAGGCATTACTCATTCCCCTACCTATTGGGATTTGTTGTATAAGGTAGCTTCCAAGTTTTTTCTCTTTTTTTTTTTTTGGAGTTGAAGTCTCACTGCAGCCCAGGTTGGAGTGCAGTGGAACGCTCACAGCCACTGCAGCCTCAACCTGCTGGGCTCAGGCAATCCTTCCACCTCAGCCTTCCAAGTAGCTGGAACTTAAAAGCATGTGCTACCACGCACCCAGCTAATTTTTCTTGATTTATTGTAGAGACATGGTCTCACCTAGTTGCTCAGGCTGATCTCGAACCTCTGGGCTCAGGCAATCCTCTCACCTTCGCCTCCCAAAGTGCTGGGATTATAGGCATGAGCCACCATGCCTGACTCCATGCTTCCTTTAATGCCACCTTACATGCCTCTGATTTGCCAAGTTACCATTAATTTATTAGCATCATAATTTTGAAAATTTGGTTATGGCTTTAATTTTTCCCATTTTTTGTCCACTTGGGATTTACGCCTTTTCTTTTTATTCTCTTAACAGTTCTTTTGGCAGATAATTTTTGGCAGGAGAGTGAAAATAAATGGCAGATATTCATTGTGCTATCTTTGTGAGTCTCACTCTTCCTAAACTGATGGCAGATACTAAATCAACATGTCTCTTAGTTGGGATTTACTGTAAACAATAAATATAAGCATTAAAATTTTAATATATATTCACATTATTTTTAAAATATCTGTATGTCAGAAACTGCTCTAGGCATACTGAAAATATAACTATGAACTAAAGTCCCTGTTCTCATTAAGCTTTTGCTCTAATGGTATAGGAAGTGTGTAAACTGTCACGTGGTGACAAGTAGAGTAAAGGGATAGAAGGTCACAGAAGGGTACTATTTTAGTAGTCAGAGAAAATTATTCTGAGGAAGGGCCACCTGAATAGAGACCTAAAATGAAGTGAAGGAATGAGCCAAGTAAGCGTTTACTCTAGTGGCTAACATGAAAGTAATATTCCAGGTCCTACTCCCAGAGATATGATTTTAATTGGCTCGGGATGATACTGTTTATGTTTCTTTTTTAAAAATTTAAGTCCCCAGGTGATTCTGATGTGTAACGATGGATTATAACTACTAATAAAGATATAAGATATCTCTCTAAAATAGAGACAAGTTAATTGTGCTGCCAGTGCTTACTAAGAATATCATTTCAAAGTACTGAATATACTTTTCTGGTTCTTAGGTTTCATTTGGTTTGTTTAGTCAGAATCTTACTCTGTCGCCCAGGATGACGTGCAGTGGCATGATCATGGCTCACTGCAGAGTTGAACTCCTGGGCTCAGGTGATCCTTCCACCTCAGCCTTCTGAGCAGCTGGGACTACAGGTGCACACCACCATAACCAGCTAATTTTTTGGGGGGGGCGGGGCGGGTAGAGACAAGGTCTCACTATGTTTCCCAGGCTGGTTTCAAACTCTCAGATACAAGCATCCTCCTGCCTCAGCCTCCCAAAGTGCTGGGATTACACGTGTGAGCCACCACAATTGGCCTACTTTTCTGCTTCTTTATTAAGTAAAACCTTCTGAATAATATCAGAATTCCTAGGTTAACCACTACTAGACAAGTATGCTAAGTTCCTGGATGGGCCTACCATTATATCATATAAGGTTTAAGATCTTTACCTTCTTCCAATCTACCATGAGAAGAAACCCAGACTGCTTCACTTCCTTCACACAGAATAAGTCTGCTTGGAGCAGAGAAGTAAGGGTGGGGAAAAGGAAGGATTTTCTCCTCCCTACTGTTCCAGAGGTTCGTAAGAGTATAATGAAAGGGAAAATTTATATGCTATTTTGCCCAAACTGGGATCTTAAAGCATGCCTTATATTCACATTATGACCAAACTTAGAAATTACATACAAGGGGGAACCCCCCAAAAGCCGGAATTTATTATTAATAATAATTATTAATAATTAAAATAATTTGTTGTTTATTAAAAATTGTGTATTTATTTACATGTTTAAACTTCAGTCATCTTCAAAGTACTCTCCATTTGATGCAATACACCTATCAAAATGCTTTCTCTACCACTCAAAACAGTTTTTTAACTCATCAATTTTGATGCCTTTTAGTGCTTCTGCAGTTTTTCATTTCACCTCCTCTATACTGGCTAAATGTTTTGAGGACATTTTTCCTCAGGAGAAACAGAAAGAAGTTGCTTGGGGTGAGATCAGGTGAATAGGGAGGGTAGGGCATAGGGGTCATGCTGTTTTGGGTCAAAAACTGCTGAATTCGCAGTGCAGTGTGGATAGTTGTGCTCCTAAATCACCCATCATGATATGGGCAGATGGGTTGAAAGAATCTCCAAAAAAAATTCACCAAAGCCAAATGCAGCCTCTTAAATTAACACTAGCTGGTCCACTGATGTCAGTGGTTCCTAGAACACTTACATAGCGGGGGAAACTTGTACTACCAGGGGACTGCCCTCCAAAAAATAACTCCGAGTTTTTTTTGGTCCCCCCTCATATACATAACAAGGTTCTTTAGATCTTTCAGCAAAAGCAGTAGAAAATTTGGAACTAGAAGACAATACTGTGACTTAAATCCAAAGCTATAAATGTTATGTAAAATCACAACACACACTGGTAGTTGGAAGCAGTTTATTAAACAGGGTTTAGAATTAACTCACCAATTACTGTCTACCATACCTTTTTCATTCAGTAGACAGAAGAATAATACCTAGGCCTATAGTAGACCAATGTTATTTGCTGAATGAATATACCAAAGAATGCTTTAGAAAGGTTTGAAAGAAAGTGAGTAATAACCATATATTGTTAACAAACTATTAACAAAATATTACTTAACATATACCTTCAAAATGCAAAAATAAGGTAAATCTACTCTAAGCAATTTCCCATGAAAACTGAGCTAAATTCCCATTTACCTTTTTAGCTCTTTCAGTAATGGTTGGTGCTCTCTGCAATATCTTTTCTTGAAGAAATTCTTTATTCTGGAGGGGAAAATAATTTGTTCTTACAAAAAGGTTTTACCAAACAAACAAAAAAAGACTGACACAAAAATGTTCAGACAACCAAAATGTGATATAGTAACTGTTTTATAATGAAGTGTGAAAAAAAGCTTCCATTCTTTTACACTGAAGCTCCTTTAGTACACTACTACCATGGTTTTATAAATTGGGTTTCCATGTACTACATGAAGCATTATCTATGAAAAGCTTGCTGTATTGTTCATCCTTTGAGATCATGGTCCCAAATTTCAACTACAGTAACATCCCACTATCAGATATCTTTAGGAAAGGAAATGTTTACTAATTCAGTAGTACACCTTGAAATGAGAGTTTAGTATTTTTTTATTTTTATTTGTTTACTTTTGAGTCGGAGTCTCACTCTGTGCCCAGGCTGGAGTGCAGTGGCACACTCATAGTCACCGCAGCCTCGACCTGCTGGGCTCAGGTGATCCTTCCACCTCAGCCTTCCAAGTAGCTGGAACCACAGGCACACGCCACCACGCCCGGCTAATTTTTTGATTTATTGTAGAAAGGAGGTCTCGCCAAGTTGCCCAGGCTGGTCTCGAACCTGTAGGCTCAGGCAATCCTCTCACACGGCCTCCCAAAGTGCTGGGATTATAGGTGTGAGCCACCATGCCCAGTCTAGTATTTTTCACGTATCATATTTACAATGGCAAAATTTAACAATCATTGCTCCTCTGATAAGTTTGACCTAATATTTAATTTATATTAAAAAAATGGATTTACTAAATTCCAAAGCAAGTATCTTAAGTATTAAAGACTGTATACATATGCAATGATTTTATCTACCATTATTCTTCCAAACGTAATCATCTAAAGAAATGCAACTTCTGAACAATGAACATAATTTGGGTAATTGAGGAGAATCATATGAACACATGTAATCAAAAGCTAGAATTTCTTACCTTTGCTTTCTGGAAAAATTTGTGCCTTAATAGTTCTGCAGCTGTTGGTCTAGAACCAGAAAAGCAAAAGTTTTTACAGTTAATTCAAGTGCAATTGGGTTCCCATCTTCAAATACGAGAAAATTATTTTTTGAGTAGCAAACTAAAAATTCAATATATTCCACTCTCCTTACCCTGCTAAAAAGCAAAGCAAAAAGTAAAATATACTTGGTACAAGACATTAAACAGGACAGAAAATTCCAATTTAAACATTCTGATAATTATTGTAGAGTCTTTGAAAAATTCATTAATGATATGTTTCTTCTGGATGCAAGATAGTTCTTAGGGGTTTCCAATACTTTTGCTATGTAATATTATTATTTCTCAAGAGGTAAGCTAGGCGATAGCTATCTCATATTTTTAGCAAGGCATAAAAATATATCTCTACTTAAAGAGAAAATGAACTAAATAAAGACCTCAGCTTCTTGCCACAAGGTTGTCTGCCAACTTTCAATTTAGGTAGTTAAAGATTCTTAAAAACAGACTTCACAACTTTCCTTTTAAAAAAAATTCTAAAAGTATATTCCTCAATTTTAACCAAAACTCAGTTTTTAACTCAATTTATTACTCATATATTGTTAACAATACTAAGATAATAGCTTATTTTCTTCTGAGTAAAGGCATCACTATCAATTTTTTCAAGTTTTTAAAAAAGTATTATTCAGAATAAAGAAATTCAACACTTTAAACACTTGTTTCCATAAGTGTGGGCTGGACTTCACTCACTTCTGATGAATAGATTATGAAAAAGGAAAAACAGCAACATTCCATGACCAAGGTTAAACATCACCATTAATAAGACATTGATATTAAGGACCTTCTTATATGATGCAGAGAGAAGGGCACATCACTATGAGGTAATCTTTCCCAAAATTCGTAACTTCTGTCAACAATGAGAAAACATCAGACAAATCCAGATTGAGTACTCTGCAAAACCAGTACTCTTCAAAAGTGTCAAGGAAAGGAGAGATTAAGAAATTGTCACAGGTTGGAGGAGACTAAGGAAACATGAAGACTAAATGCAACAGGGTGTCCTGTATTAAACCCCGGAACAGGAAAACTGGAGAAATCTGAATAAAGTCTGTAGTTTAATTAATAGTATTGTACCAGTGTTAATATTTTAGTGAATTTTTGATCATTATACCCTGGTTATATAAAATGTTAACATCAGTGAAAGCTGGTAAAGGGCATGTAGGAACTCTGTATTAGCTTTGCAACTCTTCTGCAAGTCTAAAAATATTTCAATTTATTTCTGTAAGTCTAAAATTATTTTAAAACATTTTTTAAAAAGTAAAAGAAAAAAAAACCTGGAAGCTATAGAAAATTTATTCCATTTTGTAAACCAAAATTCAACTTTGTTTAGAACATTTCTAAGTTAACATAAGACACACTGAAAAAAAAAACCTCAATGTACTGGTTAAATAGAACAGACAATAAGACAAAAAAAGAGACAATTATTGACTCATCAAGTACCAGGCATTGTTGTAAAAACTTATTCACTTCTCACAGTAATTCTATGAGGATAGCACTATTATTTTCTCTATTTTACAAATGAAAAAACTGGATCACAGGTTAAATAATCTTGCCTGGAGTCACACAACTTGTAAATGGTGAAGTTAGAATTCCAACCCATGCAATTGTACTACCAAGTGCCTGCTCTTAATCACACCACGCTATACATATCGATGAAATTGCTCAGAATGTAGCACAGAGAGATCAAGGATGGAAATATAATAGAAAGACTAACATTGGGAGGATAGAATGAGAAGGCTCAATGTGTGTGTGTATTCACATTTGCATACACCTCCACACACATATGTACATATACATATATATGAACTTACAGGAGAGACCAGGGAGAATGTAGGAGAAACAATATTTAAAGAATTAATGACTAAGAATTTTCCAGAACTGATGAAAGACCTATACTCTCAGATTAAAGAACCATCTTCCCAAAATTCCAAGCAGTATCCCCCACCCCCCAACTTGTACACATTGTGAAATGACCACTGGACACAAAGACAAGCTCTAACATGCAACCTCAAGGAACAAATTGCCTACTGAGCATTAGCTGTTAGACTGACTGCCACTTCCCCAAAAACAACTGAGGCCAGCATTTAGTGAAATGCTAAGAGAAAACAGTTATGCCATCGATAACGATGGGGAAGCATTCTAAGAAATGCATATTGGGTGATTGCATCATTGTGCAAATATAGAGTATACTTACACAGACCAAGATAGTAGAGCCTACTACACATTTATCCTCCGACCACCATCAGATATACGGTCCATTGTCGACCAAAACATCATTAAGCAGCACACAACTATGACTATAACTCAGAGTTCTCCATCTATTCAAACTGTCACTCAAGAGTGAAAACGAAATTAAGATGTTTTCATACAGAAATTTAGTTTTTCAGTCACATTTTATTACTTAAAGAACTCAAGTAAATTGTACTTTAGAAAGAAGGGAATGAACCCAGAAGAAAGAAATAAGTTAAGAAGCAATGTTGAGCAAACAAATCATTGAGCATATTGAAATCTTGACTGAATGGAAAAAGAGTGGTGATGTCTAATTTCAGTTTGCACAGCACTTTCAGATTTATTCATTTTCTAAATCTTTATAATAATCCTTGGAGGAAGCACTGGTTCTCAAGTTTGAGTGCACACTGGCATTACCTGGGAATTTTAAAAATTATTGCTGCCTGGGTTCCCTAACACCCTCCTCTCCCCCCAGAATTCTGCTTTAATTGGTATGAGATACAGTCTTGTCATTGGGATTTTTATATGCTTTCTAGATATTTTAATGCACAGCAGTGTTTAAGAACCACTGCTGTTAGAGGCTTGGTCAAGGAATTCTGAACCTTAGAGAAGTTGTGATTTGCTCAGTATCCCATGGTAAGTATGTGGCAAAAATCAGGTCACTTGTATTTAAATTTTAATTACTATATTTTTCATTTCTAGCAGTGCTATTTGATTCTTTTGCCATAGTCATAGTATCTTCTAATGGTTTTGATTTCTTCGGATAGCATTTTAATTATTTTAAATATACTTAATTTTCTATCATTTCAGATTACTATTATCTTAATATTTTGGAGCATTAACCCTTCTGTTTGTGTCTGTTAACTCCAGTTCATAATGTATTATTTCACAGTGTTTCAAAATGTTTTATTGTGATCTTATCTTCAAGGGGCATTATGCTTGGGAATTCTATGGACCCAGAGTTTGGAAGTGTCCTTTTAGTGTAATTCTGTGATTGCTTCTGCCAAAAATAAAACTTGCATGGTCATAATTTTTTACTTTCTAAGCCTGTGGGTTTCTGGATAATATTGGTCACATGCATTTAGACTCTAAACCTGCAGAATGTCCAGGCTAAAGGGCTTGATTATTCAGGAGAGACTTCTGTTGTCTCTTGGTGGTGATGAACAGTTTTTATTCTTGACTATCCTTTCACTGAGGATGCAGATGTCTGAAGATCTTAGCTTTAAACAAGATCTCACTTCAAAATCCCCACTGGGTAGGCCCAAATTCTCAGTTACAGTTACAGTCTCCACATGGGAGTTAGAAATCCAAACCAGTAGGTACTGGAATGAATAGTGTCCCACTGAGAGCAGCCAGTGGATTAGTTCATAATATTTCTTCTTTAATTCATGGATTCATCATTATTTCTGGCATCCAAGGATTTTTTAATTTGATAAATTTTGCCTGGCATTCTAGGTATTTGAGGAATTGTACTCTTTTAATCAACTAACTTGACAAAAGTAAGAGTTCCCTAACCTTTTTAATCCTTTACTCAGAAACATTTAAAAAATCATAAAAACACAGGTTATAAACTTTGCTGCCTGTTCTTACCCTTTCCAATATTTCCAACAATAAATTCTGAAGCCTTACTACATATACTAAAGACATGATCTTTAGGGAAACAAAAATTAAAGAATTTAGTGCTAAGAAGATGAGTAGAATATGTATATGTGAAACAGAAAAATAAGATTCAGTAGGAACAGACCCCTAAAGCAGGAATCAGGACTTAGGGATTCAGGTCCTACCTCTATGACCAGGTAGTTATCAGGTGACCTCAAAAACAAAAGATTGTACTCAATGATCACTAACATTCTATGAGTCTGCTTAGCTCATAAACATACACACATTAGATGTTCTTTTTTTATTTTTAAATTTTATTTTATTATAGAGATGTGGGTTACAAGTGAGGATTAACTACGTAAGCTCCAAGCAGGAGAAGCTGGGGCTTCTAACCGGCCCTCACTCCCTCTAATAGTGGACCAGGTACCCTTTGTGTTGTGACGTACTGCCTGTCCTCCATCCCCTAGCAGCGCCCAGTGACTGCCGATCCCTCCCTTGCGATAATGTGGCTATTGTTCAGGGCCCATTTATGAGAAAGAACAAGCAGTATTCAGTTCTTGGTTTCTGTGATAGTTCACTTCCAGCTCATGGCTGCGTAATACTCCATCGTGTATATGTACCACATTTTCTTTATCTAGTCCACTTTTGACAGGCAGTAGGATTGTTTCCATGTTTTTGCTATGTGATAATGAGGCAATAAACATGCATGTGCAGGTGTCTTTTTTGTAGAACAATTTTTGTTTCTCCAGATATATTCCCAGAGGAGGGACTGCTATATCGTATGAAAGGACAATTTTTAGTTCTTTTAGGAATCGCCACACTGTCTTCCAAAGATGTCAAACTAGCTTGCACTCCCACCAACAGTGTAGAAGTGTTCCCTCTTCTCCACACTCACACCAGTATCTGCTGTTTTTTTGACTTATTAACGATAGTCATCTTCACCAGAGTTAGGTGATATCTCAATGTAGTTTTGATATGCATTTCTCTGATGATTAAAAAGGCTGAGTATTTTTCATGTATCTGCGGCTGCTTGTATGTCATCTTTTGAGAAGCGTCTGTTCATGTCCTTTAGCCCACTTTTTAATGGGGTTATTTGTTTTTTTTCCTTTCACTTTGTTTGAGTTCTTTGTGGATCCTTGATGTTAGGCCTTTGTCAGATGCATAATTTGCAAATATTTTTTTTTCTGATTCTGTGGGTTGTCTCCTTACTCTTTTGATGGTTTCTTTTGCTGTGCAAAAGCTTTACAATTTGATGAGGTCCCACTTGTCTGTCACTTTTGAGGACCTGGTCAAGAATTTGTTGCCTACTCCAATGTGCATAAGGGTGTTTCCTACGTTTTCTTCTAGGATTCTTATAGTTTGAGATTTTACCTTTAGGTCTTGATCCATTTTGAGTTGATTTTTGTATATGGTGATAGATAGGGGTCCGGTTTCATTCTTCTGCATGTGGTCACCCAGTTTCTCACTGTGCCCAGCCAAGATGTTCTTACTTATTTGCTCACTAGCCGTTCAATCTATCTAGTATTTACACAGAAGCTATTTGAATTTTTGGTCCACTAAAATCTTTCTATCATGGAAATAGTTAAGCTTTTTTGATACTAAATATAAATTTGTTATGTTTATCTCTTGTTATTAATATTGTAACATATTAGCTGGGTGCAGTGGCTCACACCTATAATCCCAGCACTTGGGAAGGTGGAGGTGAGAGGATTGCCTGAGCCCAGGGGTTTGAGACCACACTGGGCAACTTGATAAAACCTCGTCTGTACAATAAATTAAAAAAATTAGCCAGGTGTGGTGGCACCCACCTATAGTTCCAGTCACTAGGAAGGCTGAGGTGGAAGGATCACCTGAGCCCAGCAGGTCGAGGCTGCAGTGGCCACGAGTGTGCCACTGCACGTAGCCTAAGTGACAGAGTGAGACTCTGACTCAAAGAAGAAAAAAGATATCTGCCTGTTTATAAATTTTAAATGTAAACTGAAAACAAATCTCTCCCACTAACCTGGTATTTATTAATACAGAATTCACAATGTACAATTTTATAATTACAAGGAAATTAACCAGGAAAAGGCTGAACTATTCAGGGTACAAAGTATACTACAAAAAAGGTAGAAGGTAAGAGATCAACTTATTGATTTTCAATCTGGTATAATGATCTCTATATACTTTTAAAAAATTCTATATTTAGTTCTTTATATATGCATCAATAATTTCCTGGCATATACTTGTGTGACTTAGACGTCCTACAATGGCTTACATATTAGATGGAGTGAAAAGTAAACTTTATCTTATATTTTACCTTTTTTCTGGGTCTTTTTGAAGGCACAATGAAATCATTTTTCTAAATGATTTTCCGTATTTTTTCAGCATTTCTTTATCTTGAACACCAGTTTCCAGAGAAGGAGGATCATTCTGTAGTGTCAGCATCAAAACCTGCAAGAATTTTCAGTATAGTATAAACTTCTGATGACTCAATAAAGTTTAACTTACTATTGTCAATATTCTTCAATATAGGCACCCCTCACAACAGACAAGCAGATTTTATTTTCTAGAAGCTTACACCTAGATCAGTTGTTTATGTATCTTACACATAAATAATATGCTGTAGATGGTTGGCTTCCTGACACACACACACAATGGAATATTATTCAGCGTTAAAAAGGAAGGAAATTCTGCAATACGCTACAACATAAAGAACCTTGAGGACATTCTTCTTTTTTTTTTGAGTTGAAATCTCACTCTGTCACCCAGACTGGAATGCAGTGGCCGTTCCTAGCCACTACAGCCTCGACCTGCTGGGCTCTGGCGATCCTTCCGCCTCAGCCTTCTAAGTAGCTGGAACTACAGGCGCGCACTACCACGCCTAGCTGGAACTACAGGCGCGCACTACCACGCCTGGCTAATTTTTTTTTTTATTTATTGTAGAGATGAGGTCTCGTGAAGTTGCCCAGGTGGGTCTCGAAGCCGCGGGCTCAGGCAATCCACTCACCTCAGCCTCCCAAAGCATGGGATTACAGGTTGAGCCACCGAGCCCGGCTGAGGACATTATTCTAATGAAATAAGCTAGTCATACAAAACAAATACCGTATGATTCCACTTATATGAGGTACTGAGAGTAATCCAAATCAGAGACAGAAAGTAGAACAGTGATTGAAAAGGAGCTGAGGAGAAGGAGAATCATAAGTTACTGTTTAATGGGTAAGGAGTTTTAGTTTCACAAGATGAAGAGACTGAATACAGATGCCGATACTAGGTACACAACATTATGATACATTTAATATGACCATGCACGTAAAAATGGTTAAGATGGTAAATTTTATGCTATGTGTATTTTTTGATTTCTAAACAATCAAAATGGCAAATGAAGAAAGGCTCTGAAATGGAACTGGGACTTGAGCTGGGGTAGTATTCTGAATACGTGCCTCACCTTCATTGGTGGATACTTATGATAAGGAGCTGCCCCTGTTGCCAGTTCAATCGCTGTAATTCCAAAACTCCAAATATCAGCTTTGAAATCATAACCTCGGACCTGCAAAGAACAGAGATACGCATGATTACTTTTACCAGCCTAAAAGAACTTTTAAAAGTTAGTTTCTAATATGTATGAAGAACAATTAAAATGTTCATAAGCTTTAAACCAATAAAATAAAGTAAGCAAAAACTAAATACATTTGTTAAAAGAAAAAAAGGCCAGTGTGGTGGTTCACGCCTGTAATTCCAGCACCTTAGGAGGTCAAAAGTTTGAGGTCAAAAGTTTGAAAACCAGCCTGAGTAACATAGCAAGAACTTGTCTCTACAATAAAAAATTTTAAGAATTAGCTTGGAGTGGCACACGCCTGCAGTCCCCCCACTACTCAGGAGGCTAACACTGCAGTGAGTCATGAATGCACCACTGCACTCCAGCCTGGGCAACAGAGCAAGACCCTGTCTCAAAAAAAGGAAAAAGGAAGGAAGGAAAGAAGGAAACTGTTATATATGATACATTCATTTAAAAAATATTATAGTCAATTAAAAGCAATGTTATTAATTCTATGTGAAAATATAAAAAACCATTTGTGATAAAACACAAAGGAAAAGACAGAATTGTTCATAAATTTTGACACTTTTACAAACAAGTATATATTCTATTTTTAAATGACTAGAAAGGACTAGAACAAAATGTTTTGTAGTGGGGACAAGTTTTTTGTTTTCTAAAGAATCTGTATTATGGTATAGCACCTTAATTTCTATAATAAGAAAGTTACAATGGGTGCAAATATTTTTAAAGTTTTAAACATTTTCCAAACTTATAGCCATGTAAAGTGCACTGTCATCAGCACATTACATGGCTATAAATTTTAATTTTCTATCCTAAGTAATATAGGAGGAGAAGTAAGTTTTGGGAGTACATAGTGTAAGACCTAAAATTTAGGCTCAGTAGTATGTGCTGCCTTGTTATCTGGTAAAATTGGAGGGCCACTAATGACCTAAATGCAAGTTCTCTTTCCCACTTTTCTCCTACAGATAATATTCCCTAGTCCTACAATCCTCCTTACCGAAAGGACCAGGTACAATTCCTGCTTATCCCTGTGTAGTAGTTTTCTGTTCTCTGCCAGTCATTCACATCTTCAAGGAAACCAAGAAGCATCTTACTCTCTTGGTACAACAAAGCCTGTCTCCCAAAATCCCTTTCTGTTCATTCAGTTCCTGAATGCATCCCCATGTAACCCTGTGTGGCATGCAGTGTCCACCTTCCTTAGGCAAATAAATTGCTGTCAATTTCATTTGTCCAATGTTAGGCGTTATATGTTCAGCCATCCTTATAACTTTATGATGAGAATCCTTCCTTCACCACTAAGGTAAATAAAGGTGATTAAAACAGAGTGAAAAATGAATTCAGTTCTTAACAAATTGTGTTTGATATACCTATAAGACATTTACATAAAGCATTCATTGAAAGCTGGAAATATCTATCTGGCAGCTTAGGAAACAAGACTGGTCTGGATATAATTTAGAAATCATTAACAAGGAAAAGCATAGATGAGAACATCTAGCGAGTATTTGTAGTTAAAGAAGAGCCCAAGAACAAGGTCTTGGGAAACAGTGTCATTTAGGAACAGAGAGAGAGCCAAAAGAAAAGTCAGAGAAATGGTCTGACAGGCAGGAGAAGAATGAAGAAAAGAAGTAAATAAAGTTGGAATGGTCAACAGTTTCAAATGCCAACAGGGCAAGTACGATAAGGAATAAGAAGTGAGCACTGGATCTGAGAAACAGCAGAGCTTCCTTAAAGTAAAGGCTGTAACTGTTTGTAGAGCAAATGGAAAATGGGGACATGGAGACAACCAGTCCTTCAAGAAACATAGCAATAAAACTATGTGTAAAAAGACTTACCTTGTACTAACACAATTATTAAGACTATCTTGATATTATTCTTGAGTTTCACATGTCATTTGTAAAGTTCTACAGTATTTTTTTTTTGTTTTTAAAGGTGGACTAAAGTCTTAACCAAGAAACAGAGGCATGTATTTTCCAAAGCTAACCTGACATGCCAAATAAAAGCAAATATTACTAAGTTTTTTCAGTTTTGTAACAAAACTCTAAGTCATTTAAAAATGAAAAAGGACACAATACCTGCTCCATAACTTCAGGTGCCATCCAGCAAGGGGTGCCAACAAAGGTTTTCCTCACTTTATTTCGGGTAATATCACCACCAGTTGCTAAAAAAGCACTAACCCCAAAGTCTGAAATAGAATACAACAGCAAGGTATTTAAAGTGCATTAACTATGATACATGGATAGGAGAATAATATAATGTGGTCACCACCCTATATATAAATAAGATGAATAGCATGACAGTTTCTTACCTTTCTGCTGAACTTGTGACTCAATCAAGACATAGCTTAACAGGTCCCTCCCACCATTCATCTCCACCCCCTATACATCATCATCTCCTCACATTTTCCTTCTTGCTCCAATTCATTCTATATACTACTATCAGATGTATTTATTAATTCATTTTGACATGGCCCTTTCAGCTCAAAAAACCCTACAGAATGAGAAATTCAACCTTTTAAGCTTGGTATTCAAAGACTCTCAAGAGCCTGGTCCCAAATAAATTAAAGCTAGTAATCTCAAATTCATAATCTAACTTTAAATCTTAACTCATTCCTGACAGCTGACGTGAATTTATGTCACTCCAAATTCGATCCTGGTTGCCACTGACGTGAATTTACCACATCGTGGAAGACTGTCTTTTCAAGTTTATAATCCGAATAAAAATACAAAGTACGGAATGCTAGTCAGAGTGGTGTCTGAGGCAAATACTAGATATGTCTGCAACTTTCAGCTGTACTGTGAAAAAGATGACAATTTAGAAAAGACCATTTCACTTATGCTCAACAACAGCAGTTTGCAGCAACCAGATTAAGAATTTTCTTATTTTCACCCGCTCTCAGTATTAGAAAAACGAAAAATTTGCTGGTCGCAAATGTGTTAATAACCTCAGGATTTTCTCTACAAAGATTTTATCCCACAATACTGAAGTCAAAGTACAAGTCACTCATGAGGAGGACTGCCTGCTTCACCATGATTCCTCCTTCTCTGTAAATAGCTCCTTGACTTTGACCTTTGGGCAAAGGTTTGAGCAAAGGTTAGACACCTTAATCCATGCTAGGCCAATTACAGTCTCCTGGAAATGTGAAGCCTGAGTGGAAAGACAAGGAAATCAAGGGTCCCTGGAGCCAAGTCATACTACCAAAAGCATCCTGAAGGTCACCACATAACTGGGTTCTTGCCCATGCCAAGCCTTGGCTGTTCAGCTGATTCTTCGACTCTGTATACTCCTCAGTATATTTCAAAAATTCCTGCTTTGTTAAGTTAGCCAGTGATCATTTCTAATGCAACCAAAAGAACCTTAACTAATATAGTGAGGCTTTTATACACCTTATCCAACTTTTATAAACCTTATCTGACTCCCCTTTTGTTTTCTATTTCAGAACACTCTGCAGTATGTAAAATGAGTCTGTATTTGAAAACAGAATAAATTATGGACAAACCCAGTGTGGGAAGGATAATTTTAGTGCTGCAAACTTTAAAATTCCAGATTCAGAAGTCTATGAATTCAGTCATCTTGAAGCAATTATTTGCTTGTTACTATGTAAAATATCAAATCTATACAATACAATACAATTTAAAAAATAATCTTAACAGTTCTCAATGCTACTAAACTGGCAAATATCTAGAAACTTTAAAATGTTGTTCGATTTATAACAATAACAAAGTAAACATTTAAAAGTGCGTTTGAGGGGAAAAGGAACATTCAGTACATTCAATTCTGCTACTAGCTAGCTGAACTTGGGTAGTTACTTTTGATCTATGTATTATAGTTTCTTCATCTGTAAAAAGTAATAACAGTACCTATCTTATAAGGTTGATGTTGAGGGTTAAATGAATTAATATTATACTTAGGATAGTCCCTATAATATACTAAGTACTCAATAAGTACCAGGTATTTTTTCTACTAACTAGATATGCCTTAAAATACTTAAATATAATGCTCAACCAAGTTATATATAATATATTTTTAGGTTCAATTATAGATTTTTATAAAATTATTTTTAGATTCAAGGGGTAAACTGCAGGTCTGTTACACAGGTATATTGCGTGATGGTGACGTTTGGGCTTCTACTGAGTCCATCACCTAGGTGGTAAGCGTGGTATCCAATGGGTGGTTTATTATCCCTGAGACCCCTCAAACTTGTAATGATTATGAACACTGCAGCATACATAAGGATGAGTTTCTCAAGGCCATGCACCTAGGAGCCAAAGTCATGCAGTATGCATATCTTCAACTTTAGTAAAATGGTTGTACCAATCCATACTCCCACCATCAAAACATGAGATATTTTCCCTTGCTTTATACCCACACCAACAATTGGTACTGTCAGATGTTTTTGCCAGGCCTATCAATTTAATGTTATCCCAATATGATATGACTTTGTATTTAACAGAATACTAGTGAGGGTGAAGACTTTTTATTGTATGTGTGAATGTCTTCATTTGGGAAGTGCTATGCTAGTCATCTGCCCACTCTTTAATGCTTTTTTTTTTCCAAATGAGTCCTTTATATATTCCAAATTTGAGCCCTTTGACAATTATTCATGCTCCCTTCTCTACTTGGTGGTTTGCCTTTTTACTCTATTGATAGTGATAAACCAGTTGTTCCTCTTTTGATGAGTAGACGTTGCTAATTTTAAAGGCGTCACATTTATCAATCTTTTATGTTAGAACTTTATGTGACTTGGTTAAAATATTTCCTTACCTCAAAGACATGAAGATGTTCGCCTAAATTATCTTCTTAAAGCTGAAGAAATAATTTTAAGATTTGGGTGATTATCTTCCTCCTGACAAACACCTGACTGTTCTAGCAGTCTGGGACCAAGCTGAGGTTTTCTCAGATCATCTGCTTGCTAGACAATCCCTGGGTGCAGTCGTTCTGGAGTCTCAGCCTGCAGGAGGGGGTGTTTCATCAGGAGAGCCACCTTTGGCAGGTCCTGCACTCCAGCTTTATCCCTTTAGCTCGGAAACTGCCAAAATCTCACTTCCACTTCTCAGATGCCTTTTCCTAATTGATAAATACTCCATTTCCCCCAGGACAGAAGTAGCTCTCTACAACCTTTCTATTGCATGTATATTTTTAAACACAATGAGGATCCTTGATTATGTTTCCTCTAAAGGAAAGTACAGAATGCTATGCGAGCCTGCAGCAGAAGATCCTAATGGGGTAAAGGGTGGACAAATGGAAGGTAATGAGTAATGATCAGGGAAATGTCTAAGAGCAGTAGTGAAGGATGAGAAAATATCTTGAGTCAGCAGCATCCTATGATGTGCCAAGCAGAAGATACTTGAATAGAGATGGTCCAGGGAACAGGAGAGAATACTGATTAAGAGAACATTAAAGTATTGTGGTTCCACTGACCATTAAATCAAACAAAAAGAAATAATGAATCGTTACCTGCAATCTGTACTGAGCCATCTTCTCCAAGAAGAATATTTCCAGCTTTCACATCTCTTTAAAAAAAAAAAGGTCACATATTAAAAAAACACGTATTCTTTGAAGTTCCATAATTTAAGGAATTGTTAACTATACTCACATGACATTAGCAATATCAAATGTGCTATTTTGCATTAAGGGATATTAAGGCCAAAAATAACATTTAAAAAGTTGCATTCAGCCGCCCCTGCGCGGCCGTGGCTCTCCAATGCCAGCGCCGCCTGTAGCTCACCGAGCTCCAGCGGAAGGAGAAGAGGGGTAAGTAAGGAGGTCTCTATACCGTGGCTTGTACAGAGCAGACTGCCCGCAAATAGACCGGTGGTAAAGCACCCAGAAAGCAACTGGCTACAAAAGCCGCTCGCAAGAGTGCGCCCTCTACTGGAGGGTTGAAGAAGCCTCATCGTTACAGGCCTGGTACCGTGGCACTCCGTGAAATTAGACGTTATCAGAAGTCCACTGAACTTCTGATTCGCAAACTTCCTTTCCAGCATCTGATGCGAGAAATTGCTCAGGACTTCAAAACAGATCTGCACTTCCGGAGTGCAGCTATTGGTGTTTTACAGGAGGCAAATGAGGCCTATCTTGTTGGCCTTTTTAAAGACACCAACCTGTGTGCTATCCATGCCAAACGTGTAACAATTATGCCAAAAGACATCCAGCTAGCACACTGCATACGTGGAGAGCGTGCTTAAATCCACTATGATGGGAAACATTTAATTCTTAAAAAAAAAAAATTCTCTTCTTCCTGTTATTGGTAGTTCTGAACGTTAGATTTTTTCCCCCCATGGGGTCAAAAGGTACCTAAGTATATAATTGTGAGTGGAAAAATAGGGGACAGAAATCAGGTATTGGCAGTTTTTCCATTTTCCTTTGTGTGTGAATTTTTAACATAAAAGCAAGGATGTAAAGCATTAATGCAAGTCAGAATGTTTCAGTGAACAAGTTTAAGCAGATCAACTTTATAACAATTATAAACAAACTTGTTAAATTTTTCTGGACAATGACAGCATTTGGATTTTTTTAAAACAAGTAAATTTCTCATTGATGGCTATTAAATGGCATTTGTAGCATTTTTATCATACAGTAGATTCCATTCATTCACTATACTTTTTTAACCGAGTTGTCCTACATGTTTTTAATGTTGTCTGTCTTCTATGCTGTTCCTGTAAGTTTGCTATTAAAATATATTAAACTATATTTTAAAAGTTGTAGTTATTTAAACAGAAATCTACAATAAAGTATAGCTTATTAAACTATCTAGAAAACCCAAGGTGATTAAATATTCTTGATTGGGATAAGAGTGGCCAAAGAATATGATCCTCATCTAATTCTGCTCTTTGAAACATATTGTTTTTTGTCTGCACTCAAATAAATGATTAAAAAATTTTAAATAATCAGTATGCAGTTGAAAATAGGGACTATTCCATACCCGTAGCAAAAATATAAACATAAATTAGACATCTCTATATTGTTAACTATTTATAACAGCTCAAGTAATACATGAATACATTCTTGTTATAAAAACCTAAGCATCATTAAAAAAGCCAAAGTCCTCTTGACTACCATTCTCAAGTCTAGTACTCCCTCCCAAAGTTTTCAACTGTTATCAGTCTGGTTAAGAGAATATACACTTGTAACATATCTGGGCTTTTCTCCCCATGTAAATGATATTATACTACGCATTCAAATCTACAACTTGCTTTCCTTTTTTTTTTTCCCCATGCAACAACATGCCAGTAATCTGGCAAAATTTTAAATCCCTAAATCCTAAGAGTAGCAAATCCATTTCTTGATAACCACAATGTACAAGGGGGTTCTAGTGAAGCATTTCTTTGTAATAAAAAACAAAAACTGGTAACAGCCAACAATAACAAGAAGGTTAAATTAATTGTTACATTCCGTGAAACAGAATAATATCAGTCAACATATTGTGACATGAAACACTAAGACAAATTATTAAATGAACAAATTAAACAGGAGGAGGATGCATTTTACACAACACCATTAATACCACGCGCACACACCCTTTTCCATATACAAACAGAGAGCAGTGAATGGTTCCTTTGTGAGGATAAGTGAGACTGAAATCAAGGAAAAGTGTCTGAATGTCTTATGGGAATATAGTCATTCTATAATTAAAAATAAATATAATTAAATAAAAGAAAGGCACCCCTTGAGCCCAGACCAGAAGAAAAGCAAGGCCAACTCATGGAAGAAGGCCTTGCTTGTCATGACAAAGAGCCAGTGAAAAGTACAGAACTTCCTCTTGTCCCTGTCCCCCTCCTTCCTCCATCTTTAGATATAACCATCCATTGGCAAACAATAAACAATGGTTTTACAACATCAAGCAGCATCAAGTCACAGTATACAGTGCCTTTCTTGAATATATAATAAAGCATAAGGAAATCATGAGTATTTTTAGTTGTTTATAAACCCAAGCAATTTACAGATTGCTATCCCTGAGGCTGACTTAGTAGAATGGAAACAAGCCTGCTTTGTCCCAAAGAGAATGTGAAGTCTCCGACTCCAGATGCTACAAACAGGAGAGAACTGAGGATATTCTCCTCCCTTGGTGACAAAGATTATCCAATTGAGTTAACCACTAACTTCCAACTTCCTTTTCTGAGCTCATCTAAAATACCAACAAGGGGGAAGAAAAGAATATTTAGTCACTCTCTCCTCTTGTGTTTTTGCAGCAGGCTGTACTGTAGTGCTAGCATAGTGTATCATATGACCATATTTTTAGGTCTGGTTTCCCCATTTTACCATGAGCTAGATCTGGACCTATATCATAACATACTATTACATCATCTGTACTTATAAAACTATTTGATGAATATCTGGGGGGGGTGCCTCCTATGTACTGATAATATAATATAATCAGTACATAGGAGGCACCCCCCCCAGATATTCATCAAATAGTTTCAAAGAACTAAACAGAAGACTACCTGCCCAAATCCTCTCCTAGAAAGAGGCAGAATATTTAAAAATACAGAAAGAATGTCAATTAAACACTAAAAAATAGTAGATTGCTCCCTCCTTGCTGTCCCAATCCCCACTCTCCATTTCCTAACTCTATTCCAAATGTCAGGATTATAAACTAATATACTGCAGTTAAAGAATGGTAATGACCTAACTATCCATCGAAAGAGACCAGTTAAGCCTCAACCTCCTGGGTTCAGGCGATCCTGAATATCTATACAATAAAATACTGTGAATATTAATGAACATTTGTTTATATGGAACAATCTCCAAATATATTTTTACACAAAAAAAAGAATACTACATATAGTATGTGGCCATTTGTGTCTTCTTTTTTAAAAAGCAGGGCAAAGAAAGACAGATATACATTATGTTTATATTAGCATAAAATGTCTCTCAGGGGAGTCAAAAGAAAATTGCAAGAAGTGATTCCCTTTGGACCAGGGTATTGAGGTTCAGAAAGAAAAAGGTTGTTTTTTTTTTAATTTTATTTTTTTAGAAATATGTTATATAACAATTGAGAAGCTAGTGCAGAGGAGTTCCCACACACCTCACACTCAGTTTCCCCTACTATTAACATCTTACATTAGTACTTTTGCTACCATTAATAAACCGATATTAATACATCATCAGCAGGGCACAGTGGCTCATGCCTATAATCCCAGCACTTTGGAAGGCCAAGATGAGAGGACTGCTTGAGCCCAGGAGTTCGAGATCAGCCTACGCAATATAGTAAGACCTCATCTCTACAACAACAACAAAAATTTAAAAAGTAGCCAGTCAAGGTAGTGGCACCAGAGGATCGCCTGAACCCAGGAGGCTGAGACTATGGTAAACTGTGACCACGCCACTGCAGCCTGGGTGACAGAGTAAGACCCTGACTCAAAAAAAAAAAAAAAAAAAATCATTATTAACTAAAGTCCATAGTTTATTCAAATTTCCTTAGTTTTTTAACTAATGTCTCTTTTCTGTCCCAGCATCCCATTCAAGAATATCACAACTACATTCAGTTGCCATGTCTCCTTAGGCTCCTCTTGGTTATAATAGTTTTTCAAGCTTTCCTTGTTTTTATGAAGTAATGGTCAAGTATTTTGTAGAATGCCCCCAATTTGAATTTGTGCTACGTTTTTCTCATGATTAGACAGGTATTATGGGTTTTTGGAAAGAAAACCATAAAAGGGCTATTTTTGCCACATCACATCAAAAGTATATAGTATCAACATTATTTAGAACAAGTGATATTGGGAAGACCTGTTTTTACCATGCATCACTGTGTTGTTTGAATTTTTTAAGCCATGTATACATATTACCTATTCGGATAACATTTTGTAAGTTTTTTTTCTTTTCTTTTCTTTTTTTTAAATATAGAGACATGGTTTCACTATGTTGCCCAAGCTGGGATCAAGCAATCTTCCCACCTTGGCCTCCCAAAGTGTTAGAGTTACAACTGTGAGCCACCTGTAATTTGCGCCTGGCCACATTTTTTAAGTTTTTGTCTCTTCTAAGTGAAGAAGCGGTAATCCATTTTCAGTAATGGCTATACTTTGAGTGACTTCTTTTCCTGATAAATTCCCCAGATAACCAATCCATAATTCCCTATTGAAACCAAAAGTGTAATCTGTAGAACAGCCTTCAGGAGTAAAAGCAGAGAAGTATCACAAGTCATATGACAATCAAAAACACCACAAGTCTGTCTTCAAACAGAACTAACTTTTCAAGGAAAAGATTTGTAACTAAATATCTCAAAATCAATATAGTTTTCAGTTAAAGAACTTTTTATTTTTCCACAAAGAATATCAAGCAACCCAGTACCACCATCAGCTGAATCTCCCATCCACTCTTAAATGGCAAGAACAGCGAGTTTTTCACTACTAAATGCCATTTCTCACATGTAGTTGATGCCCCAAAGTTACATATTCCTTCTAAAATTAAAAGGAGTATCATAGGCATGCTTGACTTTCTCATTAGAACAGAACACAAATTTCTGCCCATAACATTTCTATTACTCATCACAGGCACTGAATCTGGAAAACTTTGAAAAAGGTCAAGAAAAGCAATGAATTAAAGACAAAGCCGCAAATATACTACATTTAGGCATCCTACACTGACTTAACATATGCAACATTTCTATTAGAGCTAATCAATTTAATAGAAAAAATGTTTGAATAGATAGATATAAAGAGAAAAGCATAAGTCTAATTTTTTTTTTTAAGTCAGAGTCTCACTCTGTCACTCAGACTGGAGTGCAGTGGTATGCTCACGGCCACCACAGACAATTGACCTGTTGGGTTCAGGCGATCCTTCCGCCTCAGCCTTCCAAGTAGCTGGACCTACAGGCACGTACCACCATGCCCAGCTAATTTTTTAATTTATTGTAGAGACAGGTCTCACCAAGTTGCCCAGACTGGTCTCAAACCTCTGAACTCGGGCAATCCTCTCACCTCTACCTCCCAATGTGCTGGGATTACAGGCATGAGCCACTGTGCTGGCCAAGTCTAGATTTTGAGACCTGTTCATCCTAGTCAAAACCTCTAAAGAAGTCAAGGGGAAAACATAGAAAATTATTTTACTCGATTCTACCTAACATACAAATCTACCCGAAATAACAACTAGACTTTAAAATACAAGAAGTAGCAAAACCTACTAAAAATATCCACCTCTACTCCCAATAAAACAATTTTCTCCCAAGCATGTTAGATCTCAGTATATCACAGAGTTGGTTACTGCTAAGTCTAAGAAGTGGTTCTCAGACTTGGCTATGCATTAGAATTACGTAGGGGACTTTTAAAAGTCCCAACACCAAGATCTCACTCCAGACCAATTAAAAACATTTCTGGCACAGGCATTAATACTTTTTAAAGCTTCCCATATTCCAGTACGTAGCCAGGGTTGAAAGTCTATGATTTAAAGTATGAGACAGAGAATTCCCATTTCAGCAATATGGCAAACTGTGCATCGAAAACACAGACTTTCTTCGCTACTGCCTAGGCCCTTGCCCCAAAACATGCCCTTTCTCCTGCTATAAGCACAAAGAGATGCTGGATAAATCAGAGAAAAAAATTATCACAAAGCTGAACATGAAATAAAGAAAAGAATATCCTCAAGGTTCAGAAACGAAAGACACTTAAGAGGGAGAGGAGAAAGCCCTGGGAGATAGAACAAAGAAACTGTCCCAAATGACTAGGGGGCTCAGGTTTTCATATCCATAACGCAACAGAAAACATGGCATGGGCCAGCTGAAGATTGAAAGATATAACTGAGACCTCTTCATAAATGCAAGACCCCAGGATGAATGAGCTACAATGGAAGATACGCTTGCCAAAGGTAAACTAGATTAGCTATTTTAAAATAAGACCTAAGTGTTTTTAATACAAAAGTATTTCTAGAAATAAAAAAGGCCATTATATAAGAATCAAAAAGGATAATTAATCAGGAAGATAAACAATCCCAAACTTGCTTCCAATGCAGCCTGATACTTTGGACCCCTCAGAGGATGTTGATTTGCAGGTTAGATGATATGAAGGACCAGGCAGGATGCCCAAGTAAGGCACATACTGTCTAATGCCCAAGGAGTCCAATAGGGCTCTAGGTCTCCTTTTTGATGGTGGAGAGATGGGGGGGTCAAAGATAGCAGTTTTTCCTCAACTGCCAGAGGGATTGTACTTTGTGAATCTATCCAAATAGTCCCATGAAATTTTACCTGGCAAGCAGGACCTTGAATTTTGTTGTGTCTTTCAGCCTCCCTTGCTGGCAGAGGTATAATAATATACTACAAGTCGGACCACTGTCCTGCTAATCTATACAGGAAAAACTTTGGACATGGGGGTAAAGGCACTCTGGAATTTTAAGATGTCATCTCATCCAGTCCAACATGTAAAGCGCTTAGACGCTGTCACTTCTGTACTCACAACAGGAAAAAAGCTGATCAAACTGAAAATCAACAACTCTTCTTAGACACATCAGAGAACTGAGGTCACAGAACAAATCACCACCTCCAAATTTGTAGGGGCAGCTTACTGGAGTGAAGTCCAGGAGCAGAAGCCTACTTAGGTTTTAAAAAAAAACTTAAAGTGTAATTAACAAATGGCTAGAGAATCAGTGTGGATAAGTTTGACAGTTAAAATCCCCAGGAGGCCCAATTTAAGGGGGACTCCTATCCTTGGATGAGTTTTACCTCCCAGAGACCCAGCAGGTTCTCAGAGTATAAATCTAAGAAAAAGTCCCTCATGCTACCTACAGGAGGAGGAGAAAAGTAACCAATCTGAAATAGGCCCTGAGCATTCTGTTCTCACCCTCAGGAAAATATTTTATAAGAGCCTTAACCAGCCAGGCGGGCAGCTAATGCCTAGAATCCCAGCACTTAGGGAGGCAGAGGTGAGAGGACTGCCTGAGCCCAGGAGTTCTGACACCTGCCTGGGCAACATGGTGAAACCTCATCTCTCCATGATAAGCTAAAAAATTAGTCAGGTATGGTGGCATTTACCTGTAGTCCCAGCTACTTGGAAGGCTGAGGCAGAAGGATTGCCTGAGCCCAGCAGGTTGAGACTGCAGTAACCATGAGTATGCCACTGTACTCCAGCCTGGGCAACAGAATGAGAATCTGACTCAAAAAAAAAAAAAAAAAAAAAGTCGAGGTAAAAGAAGAAAATCACAAATACAGATGGGTTAAAAAAAAAAAAAAAAAAAAGCCTAAGCACCTTGGTTTTACCAGAACCTCACCCACCTAGAGAGGGGGAAATAGCCAACCCCAGTCTCTTCAAGCCTTTCTGTCTCACCCTGTGGAGAAATAAGAAGCACTTGTGATGGTCCACAGCCCAGGAGCACAGGCTCACTAAAAAGACTGAGCTGGGCACTGGCACCCATCTGTGGTCCCAGCTACTCCAGAGGCTCACTTGAGCCCAGGAGTTCTGGGCTGGACTGCACTGTGCCAACTGAGTGTCTGCATTAAGTCTGGCATTAATATGATGACCACCAGGTTGCCTACGGAGCAGGAGCCAGGGATCACCAAGTTGCCTGAGGAGGAGTAAATCAGCCCAGGTTGTAAACCGAGGAAGTCAAAACACCTGTGCTAATCAGCAATGAGATGATGCCTGTGAATGGTTACTGCACTCCTGCCTGGGCAACATAGCAAGACTATCATCTCTCTTTCTCTGCATGCATGCATGTGCGTGTTAGTCGCGGGTATTACTCTGTCACCCAGGCTGGAATGCAGTGGCATGATTATGGCTCACTGCAGCCTCAACCTCCTGGGCTCTGGTAATCCTTCTGCCTCAGCCTCCTGAGTAGTTGGGACTACAGACATGCCATGACATTCAGCTAATTTTTTGGCTTTTTTTGTAGAGGTGAGGTCTCACTACATTGCCCAGATTGGTCTCATATTTCTGGGCTCAAGCAATCCTCCAACCTTTGTCTCCCAAAGTGCTGGGATTACAGGCCACTGCACCTAGCCTAAGACCTCATCTTTTAAAAACAAAAAAATAAAATAAAAAGAACTTTTAAAAAGAATGGAGGCCTAATCACAGTCCTGGAAAAAACTTCCCTCCCTGCACAACTTACCATAACATCAATAGGGCTGCAATAGAAATTACAATGAAAAGAACTTCCTGTCTAAGATCTTAGTTAAGAAGTTTCTAGAAGACCCAAACACAACAGGGAAGTCAAAAATCTTGAAAGAAGCCAGAGGCAAAAAGAAATAAAAAACCTTACTTATAAAAGAACAAAGTTAAGAATTACATCTGACGTTTCAAAAACCATGCACATAATAGAATGAATTATTTAAAGTGTTGAGCATAAAAAACCCTACCAACCCAGAATTCTGTATCCAGTAAAATTATTCTTCAAAAGTGAAGGAGAACCAAGCACAGTGGCTCAAGCCTGTAATCCCACCACTTTGGGAGGTAAAGGCAAGAGGACTGTCAAAGCTCAGGGGTTCAAGACCAGCCTGGGCAACTTGGCAAGACCTCGTCTCTACATTAAATCAAAAAATTAGCCAGGTGTGGTGGTCTGCAGTTCCAGCTACCTGGAAGTTTGAGGCAGAAGGATCGCCTAAGCCCAACAGGTTGAGGCTGCCGTAGCCATGATTGTGCTACTGCACTCCAGCCTGGGCCACAAAGTGAGACTCTGACTTAAAAAAAAAAAACAAAGTGAAGGAAAAATACTTTCTCAGACAAACAAAAACTGAGGAATTTTGTAGTCAGTAGATCTGCCTTGCAAGAAATGTAAAAAGGTCTTCAGAGAGAAAATGATATAAGGTCAGAAACTCAGATCTACATAAAGAAAGGTAGAACATTAGAGAAGGAATAAATGAAGATAAAATGAAATCTTTTATTTTTCTTCTTTTTTTTTTTTAAGTCAGGGTCTCACCCTGCAGGCTGGAGTAGTGTTAAAATCACGGCTCACCGCAAACTCAACCTCCTGGGCTCAGGCAATCCTCCTGCTTCAGCCCCCCAAGTAGCTGGGACTAGAGGCACACACTACCACACCCAGCTAATTCTGTTTAAATTATTTTTTTTAGCAACAAGGTCTCACTATGTTGCCCAGGGCTGGTCTCAAACTCCTAGCTTCAAGTAATCCTCCTGCCTCAGCTTCCCAAAGTGCTGGGATTAAAGGCCACTGTACTCAGTCTATTTTTCTTATTCTTAATTAATCTAACAGATAACAATATCTTCAAAAATAATAACAGCAACAATATATCTGGTGATTATACCTTGTGAAAGGAGTGACAGCAATTTTATAAAGAAGGTATCGGGAAAACTGTTATAATGCACTTGTACTACCTATGAAACAATAGATTACTATTTGAAAGTAGACTTGTATTAGTTCTAAAATGTATACTGTATAGCAAACTCTAGGGCAACCAATATAAAAAGTAAAAACAAGAAGTATAATTAATATCTTAAGAGAGGAGATAAACTGGAATCATACAAAATGTTCAATTAAAATCAAGAAGTCACAAAAAGAAAGGAAGACACAAAAAGATGTAATCTTAAAAATCAACGACTTAACCTTAATTCTTGAACAAATAGACAAGCAAAGGACCAGAGAAGTAACTAATGAAAGATCAGACAACTACCAAGTTGTATAACTGAGGTTTCAACAGGTAATTAGGATATGGAGAAAAAAGCAAGGCACCAAACAAAGATAACTAAAGACACACCATACCTTGATTAGATTACTCTTTGAATAACAGCTTTAAAAAAAAATTCACATATAATAGGTGAAATCAGCCATCGACAGAAGCATTCCACTCTAGGAAAAAATGAATAATTCTTTCTAGTTGTCTAAATTTTCCAATCTGCTTATGTCTTGCAAAGGAAAAGAAACTCTCTTTTTAGCTGAGCGTGGTAGTGCGCGCCTGTAGTTCCAGCTACTTGGAAGGCTGAGGCAGAAGGATCGCCGGAGCCCAGCAGGTCAAGGCTGCAGTGGCCGGGAGCAGCCACTGCACTCCAGTCTGGGTGCAGAGTGAAACTCCAACTCAAAAAAAAAAAAAGAAACTCTCTTTTTATGGGGATGAATGAGAACAACAGACTTGACTCTAAAGAATAACATAAACTTAGAATCTTAGAATCATAAATCTTAGAAACACTGAAGGCATACAGATAGACACCAACTTATAATTTTTCAATTTTATGATATTTTTAACTAATATAATCTATTCAATTTTTTTTCTTAGTTAAAATAATGTTAACAGATCATGAAACAGGCTGGGAGCAGTAACTCATGCCTGTAATCCGAGCACTTTGGGACGCTGAGGTGGGAGGATTGCTTAAGATCAGGAGTTTGAGACCAGCCTGGGGAACATAGCGAGACCTTGTCTCTTCAAAAAATACAAAAATTAGCCTGATGTGGTGGCACATGCCTATATTCTCAGCTATTCAGAAAGCTGAGGTGGGAAGATCACTAAACAAGAGGTTTGCCAAAGAGTAAACATTTGGGAGCATACACTCAGTACTGTAAAGAAAAAAAATGCCCTGAAAAACAGAAGACTCCAGTCCTCTGGATGATAATAATCCTGTGTATGCATATCTTGAAACCAGCAATTAACATAATTCAATTAACTAGCTCACTCCGATTCCATGTTCATCAAACAGATGACTACTAACTAGCCCTTAATATATCTCTTCTAGAATTAAAAACAAATAAAGAAAAAAGACATTTTACCAAGGACATGACCATCCAGAAGGAAGGCAACATTTCACAGTCTCCAAAGCAAGCAAGATATGACTGTGCAACTTTGGTTCTAGCTGCTGTGATGTGAACACAAGTGTTATACACAACTTCCTTAGTGTTCCTTTAATATAGTTCTCCTCAACCTCAGCACTACTGATGACTGAGCTAGGTAGGGGCTGTCCTGTGCATTATAGGCATCTTTAGAACTGGCCTCCACCCATCACATGTCAGTAGCACCTCCCACTCTCCCCACCAGTCCTGTTGTGATAACCAAAAATGTCTCCAGATATTGCCAATGTCCTGAGAACCACTGCTAATCGGAAGTGACATAACCTCTATTTCCCATTTCCTTCCTTCTACTGAAATGTAGATGTGGTAGAAGTCAACTTGGACCATGCAGCAAGAACATAGAGATGGTAGAGCAATAAAATAGAAGAAGCCTGCGTCTCTTATTCCATGGAATCACCATATTGGACTAATGTCACTTATGCCTATACCATATTGGACTAATGTCACTTATGCCTATACTATCATGTGAGAGAAAAACAAAACAATCTTTTCTACAGCCATATAGATCAGAGGTGTACAGTACACAAGCTGAATCCTGCCCACTGCCCGTTTTTGTAAAAAACACAGCCATGTCTATTCACTGACAGATTGTCTGTGGCTGCTTTCATACTATAAAGTAGTGATAACACAGAACATCTGACCCACGAAGTCTAAAATATTTACTATCTAGCCCTTTACAGAAAAGGTTTGCCAACCTCTGGTGTACATAATAATGACAACTAGCATTCACTAATTCTTGTGTGCTAAATACTATTCTAAGTGCATTGTGTACATTGCCTCATTTAATATTCACAACTACTCTACCTTATGAGATAAGTACTATTATCACCCATATCTTACAGATGAGAAAACCAAGGCAAAGAAAAATTAAGTAACCTGCCAAAGGTCACCCAGGTAGAGCAGAGCTTGGATCTGACTCTAGGCAGTCTACTTTCAAAGCCTGCTAAGAAAGACTGTGCTAAACAATGGAGCTGAATATGCATTCACCCAATATCAGCTATATATTTTAGTCACTAATTCAACAGAATTTAGGACTATCCACTGGGGTTATTATTCTTTAAATATACTGTGTGGTCTTTTATTTAATATGCATATCCATATGTCTATTTTGTAAAGTCAAAGTCTTTACTTCAGACACTAATAAAAGTGTATTCTTTTTTCCTAAACCTTTACATATACAGAATTTCTATACTCAACAGTAAAACTACCCAAAATACACAGTAAAGTATGCATTAAGCTCACTGTCCTTTTTAGAATGCAGTAAAGTTGATTCATATCAAGTTCAGGCACAAAGAATTAAGTCTCTGCTTTACTTTGTATGGCTAACTTTGTAAAATATATCAACTCTCATTTAAGTAAATATGTACATCCTTTTAAAAAGTGACATAAGTCCAGTCCCAAGATGGCGGCCACCATGAAGAAGGCGGCTGCAGAAGATGTCAATGTTACTTTTGAAGATCAACAAAAGATTAACAAATTTGCACGGAACACAAGTAGAATCACAGAGCTGAAGGAAGAAACAGAAGTAAAAAAGAAACAACTCCAAAATTTAGAAGATGCTTGTGATGACATCATGCTTGCAGATGACGACTGCTTAATGATACCTTATCAAATTGGTGATGTTTCCATTAACCATTCTCAAGAAGAAACACAAGAAATGTTAGAGGAAGCTAAGAAAAATTTGCAAGAAGAAACTGATGCCTTAGAATCCAGAGTGGAATCCATTCAGTGGGTGTCAGCAGATTTGAAAGTTCAGTTATATGTAAAATTTGGGAGCAACATAAACATTGAAGCTGATGAAAGTTAAAAATTTTATAATATTTTTCAAAATTTGTTTAATAAACTTGAATATTGTTTAAAATGATAATTTTCCTTCTTCTAATGACATGGAAAGGAAAATTTTCTTTTAAAAAAATTTCATTTATTTAATGGACACTTGCCTATTTTCATGCCTTGCTTATTTATTTTATATTTTTAAAAGAAGACAGTATTCATCTATGTATTTTGCATAACGATTATATCAAGTCTAGGGGCTGTATGTCATGTTATTAAAATCAGTTAAGCAATCAAATATATATATATATATATATAAACAACAAAAATGGCTGTCTCACAGTTCTGCAGCCTGGGAAGTCCAAGGTCAAGGCACCAGCAGATACGGTGTTTGGTGAGCACCCCTTTCCAATTTATGGATGGTGCCTCCTTCCTGTGTCCTTACTTGGTGGAAGGGGTGACAGAGCTTCCTAGGACCCTAATCCCATTCGTGAGGGCCCCACCCTCTAACCTAATCACATCCCCAAGACCCCCACCTCTTAATACCATCACATGGAGAGTTAGGATTTTAGCACATGAACTGGGGAAAACACAAACATTCAGACCATTACAAATGTAAACAACCTGTTCCCGTCCCTGAGTCCCTGATTCTTTTATTCCCGTTGGTGTCGGCAGCAGGTTGAACTTCCTAAGGGAGAATTGAGGGAGAGGCCAGTTCTTCAAACAACGCAGGACACGTGGGGACTCGTATTTTTTGAGGAGATGAATGAAGGAATGAACCGCCTAGCGACTGCGTGAATAGCTTTGGGCGCCATCCCCCCTGCTTCCCCCCAAGTCCTCATACTCAGACGTGGGAAAATTTGGGCGACGTATGTGGGCATCTCATTTGCCTCCAGACAACGGCATTCTCATATGACGGCGAAGTCTGCCCTTTGCTCGTCCCTCCATTCCCGGTATTTCCCCAGGATAGTCAAGAGTGAAAGAGGCTGACCTCACATCGGCCCTGGAAAAATGAGGAGTTATGCCCTGACTCAAGCGTCTAGAAAAAACACATATAAATAAGCCTAGCTTATTGTGGGAAACCAGTATAGGTTTCATTATGCAAGTGACTAGTGTGCGTTAAAAATGAGAGCAGCTAGATGCGGTGGCTCACACCTATAATCCCAGCACTTTGGGAGGCTGAGGCAGGAGGACTGCTTGAGCCCAGGATTTGAAGACCACCCTGGACAACATAGCAATACCCTGTCTCTACAAAAAAAAAAAAAAAAAAATGAAGAAGAGAAAATATATTAAATACAGATTTTGCACATGATGATGTCATCATTAGAACGTAAACAAATGTTTGAAAGTG
>CAUYQG010256501.1:0-26557 GCA_963574415.1 Tarsius wallacei
ATAACTACCTTGTCCCATCAATAACATTACAAAAGTGATACTCATGTAAATGTCTTTAGCTTTTAGTTATTTTTTTTAATTTAATTTTTTTTTTTTGAGTTGGAGTCTCACTCCGTCACCCAGACTGGAGTGCAGTGGCCGCTCCCGGCCACCGCAGCCTCGACCTTCTGGGCTCCGGCGATCCTTCCGCCTCAGCCTTCCAAGTAGCTGGAACTACAGACGTGCGCTACCACACCCGGCTAATTTTTTGATTTATTGTAGAGATGAGGTCTCACCAAGTTGCCCAGGCGGGTCTCGAACCCACGGGCTCAGGCAGTCCACTCACCTCAGCCTCCCAAAGCGCGGGATTATAGGCTGAGCCACCGAGCCCGGCTTCTTTAGCTTTTAAAAAATGTATGTAGCATTTTCTCATAGAAGCACTTGCTCTCTTTTTACAGGTTAGGATTAAACCTACAGATATTACAATTGGGGTTGGCTGTTTTGAAATCTCCATAATTATTTCTTTCCTTTATATATTTTCAGAACCATGTGCAGAGGAGAAAATTCCATCCTTGGACAGTTAAAAACAGAGCGTAAGTTACTGCTTTTCTTTTCCTCACATGGTTGTTTTTTATTATGAAGGTGAGGTACCAGTAATCCTTAATGTCTTCCCAGTGTGACTATAGAACTCTGTTCATAAAAGGCACCCATAAAATGCTCAACTGAGATAAAGTCTCCTCACTCAGTTGACCAAACCAACAGTCAAATTAAGATACCAACACTTGAGCTGCATAGATAATGAAAAATGAGAGTGTCTTTATAATTTTACTCATTTTTAACAAGTGTTTTGATAATAACTGAGATGTTTAAGGCATTTCGGAAAGACCCTGCATGTGTATTCTCCATGGATCCTCTACTGCAGTACTGAAGAGTGGAAAGAACGTCTGCGTTAAAGATAAGGAAACAAATGCTACGTGGCCAGCAGATATTTATGTGACCTTCTATTTATGCAGAAATCCCAGGGTTCTTACAGCACTCGTTCATGTTTAGGGAAGAAAGTCTATTGTACAACCATTTTGCCACCACTGACATTTTACTAACTTTTGAGAGTATTATACTAGAGGTAAAAAAGAAGAAAAAACAACAGTAATACATTTCACATCTGTAGTTCTTTATACATTTTAAAGGCCCTTTCCCAGATAGCTTCTTAATGGATCCTCCTAGCTCTTGGCTACAGTATATCATAACTAGGGGTTTAATTATCTATATCTCCCTGAACTAACTCTAAATTCAGCATTTAGTAGGCGCTCAGTAATGTTCTATAACTACATGCAATAGTTACAAACTAAGCTGGAGTCAAGAACTGAAGTTGTTTGGCTTCCAGATTGTGAAAACTTAGGCAGCCACACTAAAAAGGCTAGGTTTTATTCAGAAGATAAAATGAGGTTAGTGGAAGCCTTTGAGCCTGGAATGAACTCATATAGTGGTGTCTGTATCAAGATTCACTTACTGTTGATAAGCAGGGCAGAGAGAGACTGGTGGCAGTCAAGAGGTCATGGTGCAATGGTAATGGAAAAAGATGTGTGTGGTTAGGACTGTGAAGGAAGACTTGAGGGATGAGTGGGAGGAGGAGAGTAAAGGAGGTGTCAGATAATTCTAGGAGCTTCAACCCATCTGGCCAAGAGAGTGGACCTGCCACAGAAGTCTGGAAATGCCAGAAGGAGACTTCATAATTATGTGATACCATGTGACACGGCCTTCAGATTTAATATGAACCTCAACTGAGTTTTTTGAAGAAAGATTTTATTTTATCCCGGTAGCCTCCTAAATGATGATGTACTAAAATGTGGGGAGAAAATATTAGGCCTTTCAAGTATATATATTTTTAACTTAAAAATAAGAAATTAGAACATCAGCAAGAATGACAGAGGATCTCCAAAAATACATCCTCTATCAAAGTGGCAAAAACACTGACAAAAATAGTCAAAATGAACTTTCCCAGGTTCTAGAAATTAACCAATGGCTTACAACAATCCAAGGAGTGTTTACTCAAGAAAAACAGCTGAATCTTGGTAAGAACAGTAGGTTTTGTGGCACTTAACTTTTCAGATGGCCATTCCTCCTTCCTCAGCAACATAGTAGTCTTACACCAGCAGCCTTGCCACCACTGGAGGGAGCAGAATAGGCTGGAAACTGTCGTCTCCGGACACAATTCTCAGAGGACTGTCATTATGTGACCTGCCTGGCAGTTCCCTTTAAACCACATTTTAAGGACTTATTTCACCTGAGTCAGACCTTGCTCAGTGCAAATAGGCTTTTACATAAGTATTAGTCAAAAGCAACCAGCAACAACTATTTAATATCCCTGTTACCTGAGGTAGCAGTAACAGTTGAGCAAACAAGAAGCCGGTTAAAAATACTTAAAAGGAAAAACTGAAGAATGATAATCCATAGTGGGCATTAGAAAGCTCCTATATCTTCCTGGGAATCTAAAAGGCTATGGGTATGTGTAGAGCTGTGTGCATGCCCAGGGTCATGGCACATTCTCGGGAAAGACTTGAGAAGGCCCTCAGCTTTCACTTCGGGCTGACCTTGAGGCTCTGTGCAAGCAGAAAGGAAAGGCTAAGGCAGAATTATAAACCACATGCCTGCACATTTAAGGTACTCGCTCCCCAACCAGGCTCACATAGAATGTAATTGTAAATAACAAAGGAAATTTTGGGAGTTTACAATTAGTTAGAAATTAAACAGCACCCTTATTAGTAACCAGAGAATCAAGATGCTTCAAGGGACAGTAAAAAGTACTTTGAGATGAACAAAAATGAAGCAGCATATTAAAAACATATGGGAGGCAGCTATAGTAATGCTCGGAGGGAAATGTATAACTGTACACATTTACATGTAAAAAGAGGAAATGTCTCAGATCAATAACTTAACTTCACAGATTAGGAAACTAGAAAAAGGACACACTAAACCTAAAGCAAGCGAAAATAATGGAGATTGAAGGAAAAATAAATGAGGTATAGAAAAATAATAGAGAAGGTAAAACCAGAAGTTGCTTCTTTGGGAAAAAAAATTAACAAAATTGACAAAACTTTAGCTAGATTGACTAAGTAAAAAAACAGAGAAGACTACAGTTACCAAATCAGGACAAAAGAGGGGACATTACTATTGGCTTTAGAGAAATATAAAGGAGTGTAAGAGAATACTGTGAACAGTTGCATACCAACAAATTAGTTAGCGTAGATAGATGGACACATTTCTATAAGGACACTGTGTTAATCTGGGTTTTATGGAGAAGTAGAGCCAAAAGGAGATATATGGGTATATGAAGAGATTTGTTAACAGGAATTGGCTTATGTGACTATAGAGGCTGAGAAGTCCTGTAATCTGCCATCTGCAAGCTGGAGACCCAGGGAAGCTGGTGGTGTAATTCCAGTCCAAAACTGAAGGACTGAGAATCAGGAACCAATGGCCTTAATCCCAGTAACCGGTATTCCAACACTAGCAGGAAGGCAAGAAGCAACAGGGGTGAATTCCACATGGTGGGAGGCCATCTACTGAGTTCACCAATTCAAATGCTAATCTCATCAAGAAACCCTCTTATAGACAAACTCAGAAGTTTGTCTAAATTGACTTATACAATTAATCATCATAGACAAACTACCAACACAACTGAAACTCTTGAAACAATAGGTCTCTGGAGAGACCTATAACAAGTAGACATTAATTTAGCAATCTACAGTCTTCCTACAAAGAAAAGCCCAGGCTCATGTGGCTTTGCCGACTACTTCTACCATCCACAATAGAATTAACACCAGTCCCTCACAAACTCCCTCCCACAAAAAATATATAGCAGGAAGAAATACAGTTATATGCTGCATAATGACGTTTCAGTCAGCAACAGACTGTATATACGAACGACAACAGTCCCATAAGATTATAATGGAACCAAACAATTCCTATCACCTAATGACTTTGTAACCATCCTAACATCGTAGCACAAGAACTTTATTTCTTAATAAATTTAGTGCAGCCTAAGTGCCGATTTATCAAGTCTATAGTAGTGTACAGTTACGTCCTAGGCCTTCACATTCACTCACCACTTATTCACTGACTCACCCAGAGCAACTTCTAGTCCTACAAACTCCATTCATGATAAGTGTCATATGCCAGTGTACCACTTTTCAAGCTTTTATTCTATATTTTTACTATATCTTTTCTATGTTTAGATATTCATTTGCATTTGCCTAGAGTATACAGTACAGTAACATGCTGTACAGGTTTATAGTCTAGCAGCCGTAGGCTATACCATATAGCCTAGGTGTGTAGGAGAGTATATAATCTAGGTTTGTGTAAATACATTTTTTATTATGCTTGAACAATAACAAAATCGACTAATTTAATATTTCCCTGTCATTGAACAATATATGACTGTGCTTCTCAACTTATTTTAGGAGTCCCGTAATTATCCTGATACCAAAACCAGTGTCATTATAAGAAAAAAAAAGGCTACAGACCAGTATTCCTTATGAATGTAGATGTACATATAAAATTCCTCAATGAAACACTTCTAAACCGAATCCAACAATATAAAAAGGATTATACATCATGACCACATGCGATTTTTCCTAGGAATACATGGTTAGTTTAACATCTGTAAGTTAGTCAATGTAGTGCATTATGTTAATAGAATAAAGGACAAAATACACATGATCATCTCATTAGATACAGAAAAACCTTTTAACAAAATCCAGAATGCTTTCCTGATTAAAAAAAAAAAACTCAACAAACTAGAAATAGATGGGATCTTCCCTAACCTCATATGAAGCATTTATAGATACCCACAGCAGACATCATTCTTAATGGTGAAAAACTGAAAGCTTTCCCTACTACGGTCAGTGCCAAGAAGAGAGTGCCCATTTTTGTCAACATTGCACCATAGCTAGGGCAATTTGGCAAGAAAAATAAATTTTTTGAAAAGAGGAGAAGGAAAGGAAGGAGAAAATCTATCACTATCTCTTTTTACAGAAGACATGATCTTGTATACAGAAAATTCTAAGGAAATCACACACATACACAGAGATAATAAATTAGTCTATCAGCATTGCAGGATAAAAGATCAATACATAAAAGCCAGTTCATTTTTATAAAGTAGCAATGAATAAGTAGAAAATGAAATAAGAAAGTAATTTAATTTGCAATGGCATCAAAAAGAATAAAATAATTAGGAATTAATTTGGCAAAAGTAGTGAAAGATTTGTACACTGAAAATGATAAAATATCATTGAAAGAAATGAAGGAAGATCTAAATAAATGGAAAGATAATTCTGTTTTAATAGACTGTGGAAGACTTAACATTGTTCAGATTATTTTACTACCCAAATTGATCCAAAGATTCAACACAATCCCTGTAAAAATTTCAACTGCTTTTTCACAGAAATTGACCTAATCCTAAAATCCATGTGAAATTGCAAGATATTTAGCATTGTCAAAACAATCTTGAATAAGAAGAGCAAATTGGAGGATTCATACTACAGATTTCAAACCTTGCAACAAAGCTACAGTAATAAAGACCACGGGCTACTGACATAATGTTACACATATAGATCAATGGAATGGAATTGAGAGTCCAGAAATAACCCTTATGATCGTGGTCAATTACATTTCAGCAAAGATGCCAAGACAATTCAATGGAGAAATAATGGTCTTTTCAACAAAAGATGCTGGAACAACTAGAAATTCACATCTTAAAAAAAAACGAAGTTGAACCTCATGCCATACATAAAAGGAATCAAAGGCCTAAATCTCCTAGGAGAAAACATAAACGTAAATCATTGGATTAGGCAATGGTTTCTTAGATTCTGTACCGCAAACATATAAAAATAGACACATTGGATTTCCTCAAATATGAAAGGTTTTGTGCTCCAAGGAACACTATCAAGGAAGTGACAAAACACACAGAGTAGGAGAAAATATTTTCAAATATTATAGACAGAGTACAAGTCTCCAGAATATGTAAAGAATTCTAATAATTCTGTAATAAAAAGAAAAGTAATCCTATTAAAAATGGGCAAATGATCTAATTTTTTCTAATGAAGATATACAAATGACCAATAAGCACTTGAAAGGATGCTCAACATCACTAGTCATTAGAAAAATTCAAATCAAAACCACAATGAAATACAACTTCACACCATCACATTCACTAGGATGGCTATATAATAATAATAGCCAGTGATGTGGCTCACACCTGTGATTCCAACACTTTGGGAAGCTGAGGCAGGAGAATTGCTTGAAGCCAGAAGTTTGAGACTAATCTGAGCAACGTAACAAGATAATGTCTTCACAAAAAATTAAAAAATTAGCTGGGCATATTAGCACACGCCTCTAGTCCCAGCCACTCAAGAGGCAGAGGTGGGAAAATGACCTGAGCCTAGAAAAAAAGGCTGCAGTGAGCCATGATCATGTCACTGTACTCTACCTGGGTAACAGAACAAGACCCTGTGTCTAGATGATAATGATAATATTCAAATATTGACAAAGATGTAGAAATAGTGGAATCCTTTTGCATTGCTGCTGGTAATGCAAAATGGTGCTACTATTTTGGAAAAACGGTTGGCAGTTCAACATGTCACTCTGTAACCAGCAATTCTACTCCTTGGTGTACACTCAAGAGCACTGAAAATGTGTGTTCACACAAAGACTTGTACGTGAATGTTCATGGCAGCAATACTCAGAATTGCTAAAAAATGAAAACGGCCCAGTGTCCATTAACTGATGAATGTAGAAACAAAATAGGCTATATCCATGCAATGGAGTATTATTTAGACATAAAAAAGCAGGCACTGATACATGCGACATGGATGAACCTTGAGAACATGACACTAAGTTAAGGAAGCCAGGCATAAAAGGCCACATGCTGCTTCCATTCTTATAAAGTGTCTCTCATAGGCAAATCCATAAAGACCATAAATAGCACGGTGGTGCCAGGGTCTAGGGAGTGCGTGGGGTAGGGTGTTCATGAGCATGGGGATTCCCCTAAGGGTGATAAAAATATCTTAAAATTAGGTAATGGTTATGGTAGTATAGCTTTATGAATACACTTTTTCTTTAAAAACCTGGACTTGCACACTTCAACAAGGATAATTTTATGATATAAATTTTATAGTCAAATTTACAGATTTTTAAAGTTTTTAAGTGATTTGAAGCTTAAAAAATGGTAAGTTTTTAGTACATGTGTATAATATGTATATAAATGCTGTGTGTTCTGTAATTTTTCACTGATGGTCTGCTCAGTCTACAAAACTTTAGAAAACAACTTTAGACATAAGACATGTACATCATCAATAATATACTTCTGAAAGTTGTAACTCATGGTGTCCAGGACAGAGAAGATTTACGTAAGTATTCTTTATTTCTTTATTTTTTAATGGCTTAAAATGAAAGTGATAGTGAATAAGTAAATCTATAAAAATTTATATTGATAAAATCAAAACAGTTGCTCAGTGTAGGCAGTGGCTTATAAAAATGCAAAGGTGAGGCTATTGGAGAACAGAAAATCAAGCAGGCTTATTATTTAGCGTCTCAATGGTAAAAATGACCTGGGCTTATTTTAAAGCATTTCCTCTGGCTCCGAACCCTTTTCCTGCCTTTGCCTATACAGGAAAAAAAGTCGGACTTTAAAACAAGAAGTGATTTCAATGTTAAGCTCATTTATAAAAAGATTTCCAAGTACCCTGGGAACAAGTCAAAATAAGGCATCTCAGGGGAAAAAATGTTCATATTTCAAACATAGAGAGAACAGATTAATTACATAACGCCCTTTTCTAAAGCACAACGTTGTATTGTTAGGTCTGTTTTTGTATATGTCACGGGTTTTGAAAACCTGAACTAGCCAATCTCCGACTGGATAGAGAAATATAGTTCTTTACTGTTTGAATTATTTAGAATAACAAAGCTGCTGCTATGAATAAGTTGAATTTCCTGAACAGAAAATCAGCAACTATTAGTATAATTATTCAATTCTCTAATCGTCAGAGATTTAATGTTTAGTATAAAGCATTTCTTTATTGTTTTTATAATTTTGGTGAATTATAGCAGTTTAGCAGCCAATTTAGTATAATTTAGGATAAGGGCAAGAGTTCGTCAATGTAGAAATGTAAGTATACTAAGTGCTACAAGTGTTTAAGTAACAGAAGCCTGTAACATTTCTTGATGTCCTTTCACAAAATGTTCATCCTTTCACCAAGAGTCTATGGTATTGAATTTCTCTTCTTTTGAGGTACACATACACCCGTGTTCACAACAGGTGTGTCCTGGGACCTGTGTAAATCTCCAGGTCCTCAGAACCCCCTGTGACATGATTTGGAACTCTCTCTGATACCTACCCATCTGTTGTTTATACAAATGCTTGCATATGCTCCTGCTTTCTCATATGTTCTTCAAAATGCATTTGTTTCTCCAGTATATCCTCATGGCATAAATTAACATCATCAACTTTGTACCTAATATATGTTGAGCCAGTTTTATTTGCTGAATAAAGTACTGGCCGTCTCAATTACTTTGTCTTTTTCCATGCAGAGTGCAGGGCAAATTCATTCATGTCATAAATGGGCCCCCCCATTGTGTTTGAATTTACCCAAAATGTCCACTTTCTAAGAGCCATTACCTTTCTTTTTAGATCCTGTAACTGGTTCTGTTAGCTTTCCTCCTAAGACCACTTTTCACAAAGAAATAGAGATGTTATCACTTCATAAGAGTTATTGCAAAGTCAGGGATGAGTGGGAAGTACGTATGACTGGTGGCCAAGAGGCTGTTGCTTCTACTCTCTAGGCTTGCTATACAATGGCACAGATATGTGCTTTAGAAAATTATAAACTATGACATGTCTCAAAACTTCAGGTTGACACCAAGTCAGTCCAGGACTGCCATATGCCCTTCATCCTGATTTCCCGGTTATTAACATTTTACATTCTTTGCCTTATCATTTTCTCTCAACAGATAAATATGTTGATACATTTTTAAAATTCTGAATCATTTTGGAATAGGTTGCAGCCATGATGCCCACTTACCCCTAAATATATATGTGTGTTTCTGAGAAAAGCAAGGGCATTCTCTTGAGCGGCTATAAGCTTAAATATCAAGATAAACAAAATAAATAAAATTAACATTGATATAATGCTAACAGTTTTTAGACCTTATTGAAATGTTGCCAGTTGTCTTACCAATGTCCTTTATTGCAAAAGGAAAAAAGGTTTTTTAAAAAATCATTTTGTTTTGGGGGGAGGACTTTCATGGTCTTGATATTTTTGAAGTGTACAGGCCAGTTACTCTGTAGAATATCCTGCAGTTTAGGTATGTCCTCTTATGATTCGATTTAGGTTATGCCTTTTTGGCAGGAGTATCATAGAAGTGACACTGTGTTCTTAGTGTTATATAGCAGGAGGGACATGATGTTGATTTGTCATTATATTAAATTTGATCACTTAGCGAAAGAAGTGTCTGCCGATGTTCTTCACTGTAAAGTTCCTATTGTTTCCCTTTGTAATTAATCAGTATTTTGTGGGGAAACACTGTGAGTCTATGTACATATCCTTCTTCTTAGGATATTTCACCCACTGGTTTTAGCATACATTAGTGATTCTTTTCTGGAGCAGTTACTGTGATAGTTATCAAATGGTGATGTTATAACTTCATCATTTTATCTATACTTATTAGTTTCTTTTAAATTAGTTAGTTGGAATTCTTCTGTAATGAAAAATTGTCCTTACCCCCATGTGTTTGTTTATTTATCCATTTGTTTATGTTATTACAAACTTATGGATTCTTATTTTATGACATGGGTTATGATCCTGAAGTTCAGCCTTGCCAGGTTTGGCCAGTGGGAGCCTTTTGAAGCTGGCTTCCTGTTTCTTTGACATGTCCCCAACTAGTCTTCTCTCAACAGCACCATGAGGTGTCCTAGACTTCCACATCGCCAGCACTAGCCCTGCCATCATCCACGTCTCTAAGGAACCTAGGTTCTTTTAGTGAAAATAATACTTAGAAACTAAAATCTGGGTGCTAGATGTGATCATTGCTACTGGAATACCGCTGCTCTGGCCCTTTGTATATACAATACACACATGTTCTCCTCTTTCTGGTCATATCGATACCCTCCAGCTCCAACCCCACACCACAGAATTCCTTCTAGCCATCCCTCTTTCTATTTTTATAACCCCTTTTTCTCACAGTAAGAAACCTGGTTCCCATTATCCACAGCATAACATGTATTTCCTCAACCTTAGAATACACCAAAAGTAGCCTCAGAACTGGTAGCCCATACCACTGTGAAAAATAAGTCTACTTACTAGAGTTTAATATTTGTTTATAGTGTTTTTGTCTTAAGCCTAAGGGTATATACTCAAATGTCTATGATTAAAAGTTACTTGGAGTATGTTATTAATTTGAAATACAGTGAGGTTCATTTGTTTCAGTTTGTATTACATATTAGGGTTTTTTCTCTGTCTTTCTTGATTATTTGTTTTTGAACATGTGAAAAATGTTTCCAATAATCAGAACTATCCAAAAGCACACTTAGGGAAATGCCACTCCCTTGGACTTTCTTTTGGTTTCCACCATCTTTTCTACCCTGTTCCCATCCACTCCCTGTTGAGAACCAATTTCATTAGGTTCTGGATTAATCCAGTGTTTCTTTTGGGACAAATATGCAGCTATGAGGGGAGACCCCCAAAATCAGTGTTGTCTTTTGGTGGGCGGGCCGCTTATAGTACAGGCTTCCCGTACTGGGTAGCTGTTCTGGAACCCATCGGCATCAGTGTACCAGCTAGTGTTGTTGTGAGGGGCTGCGTTTGGCTTCAGTGAATTTTTCTGGAGATTCTTTAAATGTGTTTGCCCATTTCATGATGGGTGATTTACCAGTGCACCTACCCACACTGCACTGAGTGTTCAGCAGTTTTTGACCAAAAACTTCATGACCCTCCTGCCCTACCCTCCATATTCACCTGATCTCACCCCAGGTGACTTCTTTTTGTTTCCCTGGATGAAAAAGTCCTCAAAGGGAAACGTTTTGCTGATGTGGAAGAGGTGAAACAAAAAACAGCAGAAGTGTAGTATAAGATATCAAAATTGTTTTGAGAGGTGGGAAATGTGTGCTGAAAGATGTATTGCATCAAACAGAGAGTACTTTGAAGGTGACTGAAGTTTAAACATATAAGAATAAATGTACAATTTTTAATGAAAAATTCTGGGATTTTTTTTGTCCCCCTTGCATGTGTATTTTCTTACTTCTTCTGATCTCTTTCACAAAAATAGCATACCACACATTCTCTTGTTCACTTTCCTTTTTTCACTTAACAGTATATATCTTCTAGAACAATACATTCATTCATTTTTATCTCTGCGTAGTCTTTCTTGTGTGGTTGCCATGGTTTATTGTTACTTGGCTTATATGGGTCTTCAGATTGTTTTCAGTATTGTCGATTACAAACAATTATATGCTTCTAGTAGAACTAGCCAATGAATAACATTATGCACATGTGTTCTTGTCTGTTGGAGGTGTACATTTAGGGTAAAGTTCTAGAGTGGGGTCGCTGGGTCAAAAAGCAAACACCTAGGGAGCTTAGTTAAATACTGCCAAATGGCCTGCCACAAAATTTATACCAATTTGCATCTTTACCTTTGATATATGAGAGAGCCTGTTTCGACCTATTCTCACTAACAGAATATGTTGTCCTACCTTTTATTTTTTATCAATCTCGTGGGTAAGAATGGTTTCTCAGGATCATTTTAATTTGTGTTTCTATTATTATAAGTAATGATGAATATCTTTTCAAATGTGTCTTTTGTGTATATGAATTGTTTATTCATGTCTTTTGCCCACTTTTGGACTGAGATTTTGATCTTTTTTCCTTTCAATTTTTTTTTTTTAGTTGAAGTCTCACTCCGTTACCCAGGCTGGAGTGCAGTGGCACGCTCACGGCCACCACGGCCTTTACCTACCTGCCGGACTCCGGCGATCCTTCTGCCTCAGACTTCCAACAGGCACGTTCTACCATGCCTAGTTAATTTTTTATTTATGGTAGAGACGAGATCTTGCCAAGCTGCCCGGGTGGGTCTCAAACCCGCAGGTTCAAGCAGTCCACTTGCCTCGGCCTCCCAAAGTGCTGGGATTATGGGCTGAGCCACTGAGCCCAGCCCCCTTCGATTTTTAAGAGTTCTTTCTATATGTTAGGATTCATACCTCTTTATCTGTGATATATGTACTGCAAACATTTTCTGCCAGTTTATCTTTTGCCTTTTGTTTTTGCTGTGATATTTTGTGTCATGCAAACATGTTGTTGTTTTAATCTAGCCAATGTGATTAATCTTTTATTGACTCTGGCTAGTTACAAGGCCTTCCCTACACTTGAGGAATGCAGGAATTCACCCTTATTTTCTTCTCACACTTGTCTGGTTTCATGTGCTTCCATTTCTATCTCTGAGTCATTTGGAGTTTATTGTGGGGGGTTTATCTTTGTGAAGTGGCTTTGCAATTACACTACCACCTTTTAGTTAAAAGTCCTTGTTCTAGTCATGTGAGATGTTACCCTTATTATATACAAAATTTTTATCTATCTCATGTCTATTTTGGGACTTTTATTCTATTCATTGACTTATCTGTCTATTTGTGTTCCAGATCTGCACTGTTTCAATTATACAGACTTTATAGTGTGTGTTAATATCTGACAGGGCTAATGCCCCTTCGTACCTTTTCTTTTCTATTTTTTCCTAGTTATTCTTGAATGTTTATTTTTCCGTATGAACTATAAGCTGTCTAATTCTATAGAAAATGTGTTGGTATTCTTACTGAGATCAAATTAAATTTATAAATTAATCTGGGAAGAGTTGACATCTTTCTAATGGTGAATGGTTCTATCCTAGAACAAGGGATATCTTTCTACTTGTTCAAGTCTATTCTTGTGTCTTGATAGTGTTTTCAATTTTTATTTATAAGTTTTACACACATACTATTAAGTTTATCTTTAACATTTTATCTTCTTGGTTTCCTTTGTAAATGGGGTTTTCTCCATGATTATATTCTCTAAATGGCTGTTGTTTGTACACATGCAGGCTATTAGTTTCCATATATTAATTTATATTCTGTTACATACTTGATTATTTTGCTGTTTGATATTACTTTGTCACTAATTCTTGAGGTATACTATAATAGTATCTGCAAATGGAGCCATTTTATTTTATATATGATTTCTCTTGTCTAACTGCATTGGTGGACACCTCCAAGGCAATATTAAATAGTATTGGAGATACTATACACACATATATGAATATATCACAATGTATATTACATGCATTGTATATTTTTAAGCATGTTAAGAAAGTATTCATTATTTCCTACTTTCTCCATTACTTTTTATTAGGAATAAATACTTAATTGTGTTAAAAGCTTTTTGGCATCTGTTGAGATAATCACATGACTTTTCTTCCCAGATTGGTCGACATAATGTTGAATATTGGATTTCCTCATATTAAGCTGACTTGCATCCCTGGAATGCCTCTCTCTTGGTTATGATGTATTATTTTCTATAATGTGTATACTAATCTTAAATGTGTAAATACCAAAGTTTATGGCAGCATCATTCAAAGCAATGTTCCCTAGGGCACTTATTGAATTGATTCTTGGGAATCAGAATTCTGGGAAGGATCACAGGACTGCTTTTAACAAGTCCCACAGAGGTGGTCTTTATGCACACTGAGAACCACTGGTCTGCTTATTATTTAGTGTGAATTTTATGGAAAAATACTGTAGAAAATATTTACTTTAGCAAAGGATTTGCTCCATGATTCCTTTAAAAAGCTGCTTTGTGCCTTAAAATGATAGAGTCTAGATTATGAGCCAGCTGTAGGAAAGTTGATGATATAGAGAAACTAAAAGCTAAAATATTAGCTGCTACCTGAATATTTATCCATCTTCACTCATTGGTTTTTTGTTTTTTGGTTGTTTTTTTTTTTGAGTCGGAGTCTCACTCCATAGCCCCAGCTAGAGTGCAGTGGCACGCTCACGGTGTCGACCTGCTGGGCTCAGGCAATTCTTCTGCCTCAACTTTCCAAGTAGCCAGAACTCCAGGCATGCGCTACTGTGCCCGGCTAATTTTTTATTTATTGTAGAGACGAGGCCTTGCCAAGTTGCCCAGGCTGGTCTCAATCCTGCGGGCTCAGGCAATCCACTTGCCTTGGCCTCCCAAAGTGCTGGGATTGCAGGCCGAGCCACCGAGCCCAGCCTCATTCAGTTTTTTTAAAGCACTGTGCAAGGGTAAGGGTATCAAAATGTGTAAATTCTTGTGCAGTTTCTTTGCAACTGTAGGAGAAATTGATTATATAAGTACCTGTGAAATCTTAGACACTATATTAGAATTATTTTCCAGGAATTTTGTGGGCCTGAGTGCTTAAAAGAGGAACGAGGTCAGAAAAGACTTAAGAGGAGGTGAAACTTTAGATGAAGCATCTTTCCAATATAAATTAACAAATTGGGGAAGAAACTGATTGCAAAAATCTCATTTACATGAAACTTCTTAGAGATGCACACCAGTACACCAACACATCGACTCTTGTCAAACATAACTACATACAGTCACTCGTATATGTAAGGGAAGGGTTATCTCCAAGCAGGGAAATCTCTGTGCGTAACCTGTAAATGAATTTATTTCCAAGATACTCAAACTTAATAGAAACACAATAACATCAGTAGCACAATAGAAAACATCAGTAATAAATGGAAACTTCTATAAATGGAACATGAACTACCACTGGTTCTATTAATATGCTTCAGGTCCTCTCAAAGACAAAGAAAAAAAGACTTACACAGTCTTCTCCATTAGAATTTGTGATGGTTTGGTTCCATTCCACTTACTCTTAGTGTTAGGCTTTGCTTATCTAGGACAACTACTATTTGGGAGAGGGACCATAAAATCTTGTAACTAATACTCACACCAGGGTGATGACTATGAGTTGGCTTGGTATGGAATGTATTTTTCTTCTCACTTGAATGGCCCTCACATGATGAGATGAGAGAACAATATTTTAAAACACTGGCCTGGTACTTCTTGCTCTGGAGAAATTTCTTCTAAGTCAAATGTAGTAAGAATTCTCTTATTTCCTAATTTTAATGATCTAGAAGGAGGAGCTTTTTTTAATTGCCAATATTTGTATTTACCTAAAATCTGTAAAATTTAACTTTTGCTTCACACTGAATGTGCTTAAGCTATGTAAGCATCAGGTGGTTTGGGCACACACCTTGCACCTGATTTACACTGCAACAGATGCCAACCAAGACAGAAGCAAATGTCATAGTCAAGTCTTAGTTTATATATTCTGGCTTAACTGTAAGCATCATTCTTCATTCAGTAGGACTCACCAAATCATTAAAGTGTGCATTGTTGCATACCTTTTGGATTGCCTCAGCAAAGGGAAGACAGAATATTCTATATGGTTTTTAAAACTTTTGGCTGTCAGATTAACAATATAAAACTCAGATAGCAAAATAAGATCCTAGGTGAATTCTGGAATAGGAAAAAAATATATATATACACACACACACACACACACGTGTATATGTATATATGACAATTTATTCTGAACAAATTGTTTAGTATGTTCTGAGAAATAAAATGTATAGTGACTTTATTGAACTTAGTCATATTAATTTTAGTAATTTCTTTTTAAATTACAGTTGGTAATCAGTGGATAAACTACATATCATTCTGTGGTCTTAGAACACACGCAGCACTGGAGGGAAACCTGGTCACTGAGCTCATCTACGTTCACAGCAAGTTGCTAATCGCGGATGATAACACTGTTATCATTGGTAAGTACTGAGTATGGTCTATACTTGTGTTCCTTGCCAGTTGACTTACCTCATGCAAAAATCTCTGCTGCTGTTCCTTCCATGCTTCTTTTGCAGTTGAGAGACACAGTAACACATCTAAAACATTCTGAAGCAGTCATTTTCTCTTATGCCTTCTCTAACCCATTTTTATCTGTGACAAATCAGAGGTATGGGGCAATTAAATGGACTTTGTGCAAATTATAGTCTCCAGAAGCAATGGTTTAACCTTGTACTCCAATAACTGCCTGATCTAATTAGTTCTTTATTATTCCCTTGTTTTATTTATTTTTTATTTTTTAGAAATAGGAGTCTCGGTACATTGCCTAGGATGGTCTTGAACTCCTGGGCTCAAGGGATCCTCCTGCCTCGGCCTCCCAAAATGCTGGGATTACAGGTGTAAGCCACCATGCCCAGCTTTAGTCTTAATTTTTATTTTGAATCCAAGTGCCTAAGTTTCAGGGATTGGTGGGGGAGAAATGGGGAGGGAAACTGTGTTAAAAGCAAGTACCTCATCCTAATTTGCTGTGTTTACACCACATCCACCTAATCACTATCACAGATCTGAAGTTGTGTAAAAGTCAGCATCAGAAGGATATCAGAATGTTGATGCCTCTCTACCTACCCTTATTTCTCCTAATGTCTGCGCATTAGGTGTTGTGAGTTGGGAGTAGAGCGGTCCAGCATCGTTGGTGTGGATGAGTGAGGAGGGATCTGTGTGCTCCTGAAACAATGTGTCCCACTAAGGTCTGCAGTCCTGTCTTGTCAGGGATACACAGTCGATTTCTCCAAAGGCCTCTCCCCACCGACAGATGTGGGAGAGTTACTAGTTGTGCATTCCACCCAAATTACAAGATCTTGACCAGAGAGGTAGATATTTAGCATCATTCTTTATGCACACAGAAAGCTTCATTTTTCCATCACTGAATTATTTTGTCTTCTAATGTCATATGAAATGAATTCTGGGAGGCCAGCGTAGCAAGCAGAATATTAATAACCAGCTAGGTGGATAAGGTGGCTGGGGTGGGGGTATGTGGCTAGAGATTTGATGTATCCCACTGTTGAGAATTCTGCTCATCTGTTTTAAATAAGATGTAGTTTCTCATCTATAATACAATACTTTCCTATTCTAAATGACTAAATGTCATGGAGTATTTTTGAAAGTTTTTGGCATGATCTCTCTCTCCATGGAGAAAAGAAAAAAGATCTCATACCTCAGAGTAATGAGACTGTCTTACCTGGAATGTGATTTAAGAAAAGAAATGTAATTCTGAAGCCATGAAAGGTAGGGGCCGCAGCAGAGTGGTGGATGGAGAGATGCAAACACACACACACATTCTTTTAATACTTGTACAGGACATTCAGGAAAACATATCTTGCTCTTTGATCTCTTGAGGAGCTTCTCCTGATACACAAGATTCCATTTATTTCCCGTAAGCTACTCTGGCCTTGCTCTTCAGAAGTCAACCTCAGAGGATTTTTATATTAAAGTTGGCAGTGACTATAGGGAAGGAGAAAGACTGATGGTTGCTGAGATGGAAAAATAAACTAACAAGCCAAATAAAATGTGGTTGATTTCTTCAGCAAGACCACAGAACTCTTGAAGTAAAAATTGAGAAGTGTGAATATTTTCGCTTGAAAGCTCATTTTGACTTTCAGCTTCCTTTATAAAAAGTATAAATGCGAGGTGGTCTTCAGTCACAGAGCTAACAGTTAAATAGGTTTATTGAGTTTTTTAATGGACTGATTTTCTAGAAAGGTCTCTGTACCCTCAGAGGCTCCAATTTATTTTGGCTAGCAATAATCAACTTTGCACACAATTCTCATCCACTCTTGAAACTGAAGATGCAGCCCTGGGAATATGACAAGGTCTTATTTGCTAGTCCTTAGAGCCTGGTCTCTATTTTTCCTTCACTAAGTGCAGTGTGCTTTAAAGAATCGATTTCTCACAAGGAAAAACCTAAAGGATAATTTGTTCTTTTTATCTCAGTAGAAACTCTAGAGTAAGCAGGCTTGTTGTTGCTTTTCTGACATAGTCGCCCTATGTAAGTTCATAACACAGAGAGCAATGTGTAACATTCTCAGAGAGGAGTTTGAGAAGTTAGGTTGAGACTATTTTACAGGTGTTGAGCAAGTATTTAAAAATTTAAAGGAGGTTAAAATAAACTTTGATTTTTTTTTAATGTTGCAAACTTATGCCAGAATTATTGAATAATGGGCATAAGAAAAATGACTAATTTTTATTCTCATTTTTTTTTCCTCATAAGAAATATTTGTTTTTGGGCAACCCCCTCAGGTCCCCTCCCACTGTGGGAGCTTTTCTGTCCTCTCAATAAATCCTGCTTTCTAAAAAAAAAAACAACAACATCTGTTTTCTCACATTGAAGATCTCTCTTGAATATAGCTCTAATTACCTGCTGCCCTGGGTAGCCCTGCTGGCCATGAAATCTAGACTAAGATTTATTTGCTTTCCTAAACAAAACGAAGCTACCCTTCAAGTAGAATTGAAGTCCATTCTCATGACTAAGTGAAACGGTTGCTTTTCATGCTCACGCATCCACTGCAAAGCACAATAAGGAGATGTAAAACATGGCCAAAACAGCGCCACTGCCCTCTTAGGGTTCCTGGCGGGGAGAGGCAGCCACTCCTTCCACCTGACACCAGACACAGTGGGTGGCTGTTGCTGCACTGGGGCAAGAAGGTCCGGGCAACCCACGAGTGTGGGTCGGTGGAGACCTGGGGAGAATCGCGAGCATTGGCGCTGAAAGGGCAGGCTGGAGTGTAGCCGGTGACGGCCTAGTGAAGGGCTGCCCAGGAAAGAGGGATTGTGCTTATTTTGAAAAGACCTCGTCTTGTGGGTCTCAGCTCGTCTCCAGCAGGATGTTCTGGAGAGCTTCAAAAATAAAGATGTATCTTTCAGTGGAAAATTTCCTTGTGTCTGTAAAGTACTTTTAAATGTTTTTGTTTTTTTTTTTTGTAAAGGCGAAGTAATGATAGATACAGGGACGGAGTGGTATACCAATGCCTGGTTCCCACTTCCAGCATTTCTTATCTAATTGCTCTTGTTTGAGGCCCAGGCTTCGGGGGTTTTCGTTTTTGGCATCAGCACCTGTAAAAAGGTTCCTGGAGGAGGCTCATGTGAAGTGAGAGCTGAGCGTTTCTGATTTGGAGGTGTGGGGATACAGTGGGTGGAAACTTCATAGTAGCCCAGCGGGCTCAGTAGAAGAACCAGTTTTCCTTTAAAACAAATACACTAAAATAGGGTAGAGTTGGTCTGTTGGCTTTCTATTACTGCTGTAACAAATGACCACAAATTAGCAGCTTAAAACAGCCCAGATGGCCAGTGTATTATCTGACACTTCTGTAGGCTAGAAGTTCAATGTAGGTCTCACTGGCTAGAATCCTGGTGTCAGAAGGGCTGCATTATTTTCTTGAGGCTCTTGGCAAGTCTATGTGCTTGCCTTTTCCAGCTTCCAGAGGCTGCCCACATTCCTTGGCTCATGGCCACCTTCTTCATGTGAAAATCAGCAATATTGTATCCCTCTGAAAATTCCCACAAGTCTCAACCCATTCATCTGTAATGATACCTCAGGCTGACGCCCCTTCCCTTTTAAAGACCATGTGATTCTATTGGGCCCATCTGGGGAATCCAGGATAAGCACCCTATTTTAAGATCAGCTGAGTAGCAGCCTTCATTCCACCTGCAGCCTTAATTCCCCTTTGCCAGGTAACGTGTATTCACATGTTTCAGAGATTAGAACATGGACTTCTTTGGAAGCCATTACTCTGCAAACTACAGAAGGATTCACAATTTCTTAAACAAGACACACACCAAAAAAACAAACCACAAAGGAAAATTAAATCCAACTGCATTAACATTCAGAACTGTATTTATTAAAAGATGCTATAAGGAGAATAAAAAGATAAACCACAAACTGAAAAAAGATATTTGCAACACACTTAATATTCAGAACACATAAAGAACTCCTGTAAATCAATAAGAAGACAAATAGCCAACAAGAAATGGGCAAAGCAGTTGTAGAGGAACTTCAGCAAAAAGAACATACCCAAGGCCCATAAGCATAGGGGAAAAAAAGTTCATTCTCAGTATAAGACCAATGAGAGTTTTTAAAAATACCAGACTGGAAAAAATTTAAAAATTGGGCAGTCTAACTGGCAAGGCTGTGGAGCACCAGGGACAGGGACTCCCCTCCACTGCTGGTGGCGGTATAAGTTGGAAACCGCTTTGGAAAACATTCTGGCATTACCTAGTGAAGTCCTAGTAAAGAGGGAGATTGCAACTTAACAATCCACTCCTGCAATACAGAGGCTAGCTAGGTAAAATCTCACAGGTGTAAACCAAGAAATAAATATATAACTATGTAGAGCAGAATTGTGCATCACAGCAAAACTTTGGAAGCAATCCAAACATCCATCAATAATAGAATGGATAAATAAATCCCTGGTGTGTTCATTAAAGGAAAATAAATGCATTGCAATTATGCACAGATAAATCCCAAAGGCATGGTATTAAATGAAATAAGCAAATCTCAGAAGATTATCTGCTATATGATTTCACTTATATAAATTAAAACAAGTCAAAAGTAAACTATTTTTTGTTCAGGAAAACACACAGAACATGATGAACACGAAACTCAGCACCAAGTCTCTCTCTTGGGGAGGGAAGAGTCTGCATGGAAAGGTGCATGAGGCCTTCTGGGATGTGGCAATGTTGTTGTCGGCCTGGGTAATAAATTCACCTATGTTTATTTTATTATTGTCTAAGCCTTACATGTTTGTTTTCATATATCCTTTTGTATTTTGCTATATTCCACAATTGTAAAAAGGTTACTAATTGCAGGCTCAGAATAGGTCATTTTCTAAAAACTAAGTGGTTTTAAATGATCAAACCACTTTTTTTGCAAATTGTATTTTACCGCTACCATAAAAAGTAATACATGAAAGAATACACTGTATATTTATGGTAAACAGTTCAAACTCTATGGCTGTATATGAAAGATTCAAATTCAGCCGGGCACAGTAGATCATGCCTGTAATCCCAGCACTTTGGGAGGCCAAGGCGAGAGGACTGCCTGAGCCCACAGGTTCAAGACTGGCCTGGGCAACATGACGAGATCTCATCTCTACTGTAGAGCAAAAAAATTAGTTGGGTGTAGTGGAAAGCTGAAGTGGAAGGATGACTTGAGCACAGCAGATCGAGGCAGCGGTAGCTGTGAGCGTGCCACTGCACTCCAGCCTGGGTGACAGAGTGAGACTCCAATTTAAAAAAAAAAATCCAAATTCACCTTCTGTCTCTCTTCACTGGAAAGCACCTACCTCCTTGCCAGCTCAGTGGGTATCTTCCTAGATCTCTTGCTCTCTCGTATTCCTCCTGTGTTACATAATTACTTCCTCAGATTATTTACACATAGGGTAATACTATATCTGCTGTTGTGAACTTGATTTTCAAAATACAGGCACATTTAATAATGAGAATGAAGGTAGCACTGGCATTCTTCACAATCTCTCTTTTTTTTTTCTCCAAATAACAAAGTTTTTTATTTCTTCTCCCTTAACTCTTGACAAACACTATTCTGCTCTCCATTTCTATCATTTTGTCATTTCAAGAATGTTGTATACATGAAATCATGCAGTACTTTTGTATTGGCATTTTTCTTTTAAACTCAGGGGCATAACTCCTTGGAGAGCCATCCAGGTTGTTACATGTATAAATAGTCTATTTCTTTTTATGGCTAGATAGGGTCCCATAGTATGGATGTAATATCATGTATTTAATCTTTCACCATTTGAAGGACTTCTGGCTTATTTCCAGTTTTTGCCTAATGATCCTTCACAACTCATTATTCACCTCAACTGTAGTTTTCCCATCTCTTTCTTCGCAGTCCTATTACATAGTGGCCAATTCGTTATCCTATGTGGTTGGGAGTCAGTGCTCTGGGTAACTCCAGGTTGGCCCTTCAGGTACCAGAGCCACACTTCCTCTCTAAGAATTCAAGCTCAGAATGCCAGGAATGTGTTCCTCCCCTTGGGGGTGTTAGGCCCACCGTCGGGGAGGGGGATGAGGGCCCACGTGAGAGTACGTGTGTGGAGGGGGCTTTCCAGACTGGCTCACATCCCCAGTTCTTCTGGTGTTGAACAGAGCAACAATGTCTGCCCAAGCCAGCAGCCCTTACCTGACTGCGGTCCCTGCTGGTGCCAGGGGGATAGTAATGCCCCAAGGGAGCTTTAATATTTTGATCCTTACAGTTCACACCTGGGGTGACTAAGCCAGAGAGCAGGATTCTTTGACACAAATGCTACATTCTAGCAAATTGTCCCTTCCTATGGCATTGTTCTCTGGTACAGATAGTATAGAGTTGACAAGTACCTGATAATAATGCCAATAATAATGAACATTTGTAGTGCAATTTATAAATCAGGAAGTACTTTCACGTGGTCTTACTTAATTCCCACAACAGCCCTACAAGGTCTGTATTATTATTTCAATCTATGAGGATTATGTTAAGCTGAGAAAGATTAAGTGAATTGCCCAAATTAATGTTGAGCCAACTTTCCAGCCCAAAGATACAGCTGCAGATTTTATAGCATCACTGTAAGTATATGCAGAACGAACGATTCCTTGTTAACAGTACAGTGTTTCAAAGGTTCTCTCCTTCCAGTACTCCAGTGCACTTTTGTATTTCAATAGGGTTATTGGTCCTTTCTCTGTCCCTCAGGGCCACCATGGGTCCCATTCACATCCACAGTCATCACAGATTTCTGTGTTAATTCTGTGACAATATTCTGGCAAATGGCAGTAAAATCTCTTCAGGAGAAGGCAGCTTTTTCTCATGCAGAAAATCCCACTACTTGGCTCGGGGCAGGTCTTACCTCACAGCTCCAGCCGCCCCAGTCACAGGCTGCCAGGGCATTTGTCCAGGCTGACCCTCTGCTCCACGTCTGCAGGAGCAGCAGAGTGTTGCAACCAGGGCGAGAAGAGCAAGAAGAAAGGTGTCCAATGGGCCCTTTCTGTCGTTCATAGAACACCTCAGGGACTCAAATGCATGAATCCGCAGAGATGAGTGCAAAAAACATGATGATGAGGTTTCTGAATACACAGCAGAGGACTGCAGAAAGCACAGGCTGGACAATCTCGGAATAGTTGCCCTTCAGGTGTGGGCATCAACATCCTCAGATCATTTGGATCTAAAATAGGATGGTGGGAAGTCGAGGCAGAAGCTGTTAGCATGCCACACAAGTGAGGCCAGTGTGGAAAGCCCAGAGCCACACATGACAGTCTTTATTTGAGATTATACTATAATGATGGTGAAGGTACTCTTGGGTTTTGACATTTATAATTATTGACTATGAGTTAAAGTCTACCAAGACTCTGATTCCTAACTGTCAAAGCAAAGCCATCTTCTCTATTGAACTGGTAAACATGTCTTTTTTTTTCTTCAAGTGCTTGATTATATCAGCTAGAATCTTTGTGCTACAAGGTGGAAAACTCAACTAAAAGTGTGTGAAACAATAAGGAAAATATATCATTTTACGTAACAGAAGACAAGAACGTTCAGGCATTGGCTAATTCAATGACGTAGAAATCTGGAGTCTTCTTTCTGCTTTGCCATTTTTAGTTTGTCTTTTTGTGCCCTAGTGCTTGCAAAATGGCTGCCTAGAATCATGTCCTCATCCAACCCTTCAAGCTGAAATATCCAAAGCCTGGAATAGACAGAACCCATTTCTTGTGTTCCTTTTCACAAAGGAGAAAAACTTCTGAGAAAAGCTTTCTCAGAAGACCCTAGAAGACGTTCCTTTGTGTTACACTGGCCAGAGCCACATCAAATGACCATTCCTTAGCCATGAAATTACCATGACTGGCCTAGAGCAATCAAGGTTCGCCCCTCAGGGAAGGAGGGTCCCATCCCTAAGCATATCTTCTTTGGCAACCTCAACAAGGCTCAGGGTTAATTAAGGCTTGTTAACAAGGAAGACCTGAAGGGGAGGACAGCCCACAGTGTCTGCGGCAAGAAGGCTGTTCAGTTTTGCTATTTCTCCTCACAGGCTCTGCCAACATAAATGACCGAAGCATGCTGGGAAAGCGGGACAGCGAAATGGCTGTCATCATGCAGGACACAGAGACAGTCCCTTCGGTGATGGATGGAGAAGAGTATCAAGCTGGCCGGTTTGCCCAAGGACTTCGGCTGCAGTGCTTCAGGTTGGCTCCCAAAGCTGCGTCTCTCTGAGGCGGTTTTACTGCAACAGGCTCTGGGACCTAGCCCTGACCTCTTGCCATAGCACACGTATCATCCCCAGGGCCTTCTTTGTCTGAAGCAATGTGTCCTAGAATACAGGATGTGGACCACCAGTAGTATGAAAAATGACTTCAGGTGGCACACACATTTATTATTTTGATTGCTTTTAATTATTTTTATGTGCAATGCAAAAAAAGCTAGCATTTTAAATATGTTAATTGATTAGGACCAGACCAGGTCAAATAATCTAATATTCATTTGGGTTTTTAAGAGTCCATTTTCAAAAATCAAAAGAATCCCAGTAACACGGGGATATAAAAAAATTATTAAAGGACTATGCCAGTGACTGCTGGTGTCAAATTTAAATGTGGGTTTGAGTTGACTCCAGAGGTGGAAGATCCCTGATCTTTGGCAAGATGTGAGTTTTAAACACAGAGTGAGCACTGGGCTCATTTAGGCTGTGTGATCTTAAATGAGTCCTCCATTCAGTAAACCATCATCTAGAACTTTCTAGGGCTCTGTTCTAACTGCCTCAGGCCGGGTTGTCTGTTCTCCTCAACACTCAGAGTGATCCTCCTAGAACCTTCTATATGGTATCACACCTCTTCTCACTACTGTCCAGTGGTTTCTTATCTCACAAGTAAGCAAGGAATAAGTAAAACGCTTTTTCCTAACATAATCTCGTCACCTTTCACCCCTTTCCCTTGCTCACTGCAGACATCTCCCCACTCTCTACTCTCCCACCTTTGGGCCTGTGCAGGAAGTCCACTTTTGTGGTACTAAAACTGTATTTGCATGATACCAATTCACTGTGGCCTCTATCGTGAGACGCAGCACGTGGCCCTGAAGTGGTCAGGGCAGTGCTTCATGCCACCTGGGGAAGTGATCTTTCCTGCTGCACTGGCACTTTAATCCTTTCCGCGTTAATGTCCATTTCGGATCTTGGTCCCCTGCAGACAGTTGCGTGATGAGCGCTTCACTCTCTGCAAGGGCGGGATCACTTCCCTTGTGACTGCCAGTCCAGACTTGGGCTTCCAAGACCAAGGTCAGCCTCCGTTCCGCTGACATCCATCATCCATTCTGCTCTCTCTGCTCCAGGAGCTCAGCCAGTCATCCCTCAGAATCTGTCTGTCAACACCTTCTGACAACTTTCATTGCTGTTTTTGTTGCCTTTGTTACTAACTGTTTCAAACCATTGAAAATTCAATCTGCTTCTTTTTTTTTTTGAGTTGAAGTCTCACTTCATCGCCCAGACTGGAGTGCAGTGGCCGCTCCTGGCCACCACAGCCTTGGCCCGCTGAGCTCCAGCGATCCTTCCACCTCAGCTTTCCAAGTAGCTGGAACTACAGGCGTGTTCTACCATGCCCGGCTGATTTTTTGATTTACTGTAGAGAGGAGGTCTCGCCAAGTTGCCCAGGCGGGTCTCAAACCCGCAAGCTCAGGCAATTCACTCACCTCAACTTCCCAAGGCGCGGGATCACAGGCTGAGCCACCGAGCCCGGCTCAATCTGCTTCTAATGTTAATTTGTTTCATTTAGCAGGGAGGAATTTAAAATTAGTACCCCGCTAATCAACCCATTGATTGCCTACAGCAGCACATATAAGAAAACAAATATTTCTTTTTGTAAGCTGGAAATGTATGTCATACCTGTTCAGTTCCATGAGAACAGAAGTATTCAATTTAAAGTGATGGGCAACTTTTTAAATGTATGATAGAGGCAGAGGGTTTTATTACAACACATTTTATTGTGAAATTTGGCAAATACAGAAAAACCAGTAAGAAAATTTAATTCATCTGTAATATACTAACACCCAGTGCTAGTGATTTTAACATTTGATATATATCATTCCACCTTTTTCTATTTTTTATTAATTTTTTTTAAAAATTAGAATCTTGTAGGTCAACAGTGTTTTCTGTCATTTAGAGTGTTGCATACATTTTTCCAGGTCATTAAGTATTTTTCTACAATATCTTAATGGGTGTATCATATTCCATTGTATGTGTAATAATTGTTTTAACTAATGCCTCATTGTTTGTCAGATTTTTTTTTACTGATGTTAAAAATGGGTATGTTTGTAGACACTATCTTGTTCTCCTTCTTGTTTTCTTAGACTAATGAATTTTCCTTTGCCCTCTAGCTTCTTGTTATATCACTAGCAGTGTGTTAGAGAGCTTATTCTTTCCATATTTATGTGTTCTATTATTTTATTTGATCGTTGCCAATTTATTAGATTTAAAATGGAATTTCAGAGCCAGGCTCGGTGGCTCAGCCTGTAATCCCGCGCCTTTGGGAGGCTGAGGTGAGTGGATTGCCTGAGCCCGCGGGTTCGAGACCCGCCTGGGCAAGTGAGACCTCATCTCTACAATAAATAAAAAAATCAGCCAGGCGTGGTAGCACGCGCCTGTAGTTCCAGCTACTGGGAAGGCTGAGGCGGAAGG
>CAUYQG010256506.1:0-15289 GCA_963574415.1 Tarsius wallacei
CCCCCACTCCCCCACCCCCCTAACCTCCTCCACCCCCAGGCAAGATTCAGAAATGGAAAAGAAGGATCATCCTTCAGAGCCCTGGCGACTCCTCTGCTCTGCTCTAACTTCAATTTGAACTTGCCTCTTGAACCCACAGCATCTGCATGCAAGTGAGCATCGTTTTCTTTCTCCTACTGCTGCCATCCTCTCCTTCTCCTCCAGACACACAGAACCTCCTTAAGCTCCTGGACCAGTAACGTGATCTCTGGCTGCTGGGTCATTGTACAAGTTATTTCCTCAGTTCCTTCTGTCACTCTTCTGATCCTGGCCCTCACCCAACCGCCATTCAACTGGGTACCTCTTACCTCTCCAGTAACTGTCCAATTTTTCTGTGAAATACCCTTACCCCAACAACCCAGGCTCCACCCTCATCCCCCCCCCACCCAAAATAATGATTCCATGATTAAAAGTCTGGGCTGGTGGGCAGTGCCCAATTTGTCCTCTGGGCACTGAAGCAACCTTGCTTGTGTCCCTCTGTGTTGCCTATTAAAAAAAAAAAAAATTCCAGATCTTCTGGTATGCTCTGTCACAATCTACTCCTAACTTATCACTCCATCCTCCAACAAAGATAATTTTTGTAACTCTAAGCCTCTGCATGTGAGTTCCCTTCTAGCTAGAATATCCCTCCATCTCTTTTTCTTCTGATAAACTCTTATTTATTCTTCGGAGCCCAACTCAGTTATTAGCCCCTTTTTACCTTCTTACTGAGTCCTGAGTCCCTGGGTGTTTTATTATAATAGTGCATGTCATGTTTTAATGATCTGTTTGCATAGCTGACTCCACACAATTTCACTTCTTTGAGGACAATCTGTCTTCTTTATTTTTGTGTGACTTTATTTCTTAGCAATGCAAATGAAGCAAATGCACAAGTAACCATAACTCAACTCTCACTGCCTCATTATTTTCACCTGTGTAAAGAATTCCAGCCCCCCCCACCCCCACCCATGCCGACCCCAATGTAGTGCTTGCTGAGAGTTCTGAGGTGGCCCTGCCTGTCTTTCCCTTGTCCTTCTACCCTGTGCTCTGGTGCCTCAAGGTTGCCCCTTCACCTCAGCCACTGTAAGCCAGTGACTACTTGTTCACATTCTTTTCCAGTGAATCTTATGGGGCAAACCTGTGAGGTGGGAAAATGACACCTTACTCTTCAGTTCTTGCAGTTTATCCCCTGGTCACTGAAGCAACAATGCTTGTGCCCTTCCATGTTACAATCTCATAAAGATCCTCCTTAAATGACATCTCCTTCAACTTCTTCCTGGAATTGTTCTTTTTCTTCAGGTCCCTATCCTCGTCCATAAAGCCAGGATGGGGCAGACAGCTTTTGGTCCTTCTGAGGTCCAGGTCAGTCCTGATGCCTTGGAGACTCCTTAGGATACAGAGGAACTGGGGTTGTTGAAGGAATGAATACAAGAATGGAATCTTGGGCAAGTGACAACTTCTCTAGGAATAGTTTCCCTGTCTCTATAGGTAGAATAATAATTCTTAATACACAGGTCATTAAAGCACTGAACAGAATCTAGGATATAATAGGTGCTTGGCAAATTCTGGTTTACACAGTAATTGTTCAATAAGGTGCTTGCCAAACACAAGAGGGATCCAAAAACCTGGAATTATCTTTTGGAGGGTGGGTCTCTTGTAGTACAGGCTTCCCCCACTAGGTAAGTGGTCTAGGAACCCATTGGCATCAGTGTAGCATCTAGGGTTGTGAGAGGCTGCATTTGGCTTCAGTGAATTTTGTGTGTGTGTATGTGTGTGTGTGTGTGTGGAGATTCTTTCAACACATTTGCCCATTTCGTGATGGTGATTTATAAGCACACTTGCCCACACTGTGCTGAGTGTTGTGCAGTTTTTGACCAAAACAGCATGACCCTTGTGCCCCACCATCCCTAGTCACCTGATCTCACCCTGAGCAACTTTTTTTTGGTTGTTATTTCCCCCATATGAAAAAAGTCCTCATAGGGAAACGTTTTGCTGATGTGGAAGAGGTGAAACAAGAAATAGCAGAATCACTAAAAGGCATCAAAATCGATGAGTTCAAAAACTGTTTTGAGTGGTGAAAAAAGCTCTTGATAGGCGTATTTCATCAAACGGAGAATACTTTGAAGATGACTGAGGTTTAACCCTTTGCATTTGGATATCCCCTCTGGGAGGATATGGCAAATCTAGCAAACCACTCAGATGTTCCCTCTCAGGGGACATAAAGAGACTTCTGATTATTATACGGGACACACTTATGCAAGTGCAAAATTTTTAGAAGTATATGTTTCCTTGAAGTTTTCTATTCAAATTGTGCCAAAAGCAAATAAAGAGATGGAATATATGATAGATCAGTTGAGAAGTGGTTTTCAGGAATCACGAGTGTGTCCTTCCACATCATCTTTGAACAGCATACTGGACAATAAGTTACATGCTATTAATGTCGGAGGAAGAAAATGAAACTACATTGCCTGCTCAGACAGAAAAACACCAGGTGGAAGACGTCAAACACATGACTATTGTATGACATGTATCAATGAACCTGTAATCCATGTCAGTGATGGTTTCACACATTACCACATGTTAGGAAAATATAAAATATTGATTTTTTTGTTATAAAATAAGCACTTCAATGTCCAAAATTCCATTATAAGCCGAATATCATTACAATAAAATAATTGGTTCCAATTTAATATGAAGTGCTTCATTTTTCACTAGTTCATAAAAAAGTATGGTTGAATTACTGGTGAGTGATCCGCAAGATGTCTCTGAGTGCTTAATTAAACATGTGAGAATAAATAACTTTATAAATAAATTCCAGATTTTGGGGGGTCCCCACTCATACATGCTTGAATACAAAATACAAAGCCAGAAGAGAAAAAGCTCTGGAGGAAATGGCAACCACAGTGACAGCACCAAATAAAAATAAAAATTAAAAATTTTGATGCCAAACAATAATTGTAGTAATATGAAATGAGAGTATATGGTTTTAATTTCCAGCTTATTACTTCAACTCTATTGCAGCCCTCCATTGCTGGGGATTATCTCCTGAGGGAATGAGTGACAGGAAGAACCAAACTGCTGCAAGAGGAGCTGAAAAGAGGGGAGCACAGGAGAAAGGGTTAGAAGAATGATCTCCAGGAGGGTTAGGAGGATGCCCGGGTGTGCAGAAGGAATTTCTAAAGTCTGTTTGATTTGCTTGGTAATGCACGAGGCATTCTGACTTGGCTGCATACTGCTGGTGATAGGCACAACTCAGCTCCTTACCCATACTGCTGTCCCTTCCTCATCCCTAAGTCTTATCCTACCCCTTTCTTCCTATCCCCAGCTTCACTCCATCTTCAAGCCCAGGCAAAGAATGAGAACAAAGCCTGTAGTCCTTGTCATCTGCTAATAGTAGATGACAAGAATAGAATTTCTCACGTGCTGGGTACAGTTGTAAACACCTTACATCGATTAACTCATTTAGTCTGATAGCAATCTCATGCAGTATGCACTATTATCATCCCCCTTTTAGAAAATGGGGCAAGAGAGGTTAAGTAACTTGCAGAGGTCACACAGCTTTCTGCAGAGATGGGATTCGAGCCTGGAGATGGGATTCAAGCTCCAGAGTCCACAGTCTGAACCAACCACTGTGCCACGACCCCTCTCAATGCCGGCACACTCAAAGTTTAATTCTCTGTTTTGATGGATGCATCAGAACGTTACTGGGTTGAAACAGCTACATTAGAAAGTCATGGAGCCCCCCAGTGGCATCTGCAGTGAATACGCTTTAGCCTTTCTCCTTTTGTAATCCTGTTTCTCAGAATTTTCTGTCTCCTATTTTCCTCTTCCACTTTTTCTTACCTGCCTTATTTTCCATCCTAATGTTCTTAATCCGCATCCATGCTGCAGGCCCCCCCAGGGAGGCAATGCCATTGCCCTGTTCTAAAACCTAGCATTAAGTTCACCAAAACATAATATGGACCCATTATGCTAGTAAGGAGCTGTGTGTCCATGAGGTTATTTCCCTGCTCAGCCTGTTTTCATGCTGTGAAACAAAGAAGTTGGGCTCCGAGAACATGAAAACTCTTTCAGCTGTATCATTTTGTGATTCTGCTGGTAACCAAGAGCATTTCTTCAACTCCTCTGGTAAAACTCAGATCAAAGTTGCTGAATGTTTTGAAGCACTGAAAAAAAAATGTAGTAGCTGTAACAAGGTTGTTTGCTCCAATAATGGCCTATGCTGGTGTCATCATTATCTTAAGATAATATTGTATGGCTGGACAACACGCATTAGATTTCTGGAAAATGTAGTAATTTTAAAAGCCTTTCTATTTGAAAGGGTGTTATAATCCATTGTCAAAAAAGCATCGTTGTTGTCACGAGCAGCTTCTAAACTGGTTCCCAGTGATCCCCTCTCCCTGGTATTTGTGCCCATGTGAAATCCCCTTCCCTTGAGACTGGACCTAGTGACTCACTTCTAATGATCAGAATATGGTGAAAGTAATAGATGTCACTTCCAATATTATGTTGCAAAACACTCTGGCTTGTCTTGCTGTCTTACTCTGCTTGCTTGGAGGGAAGCCGGCTGCCTTGTTGTGAGCTACCTCCTGGAGAGGTCCTCTTGGCCAGGAGCTGAGGGGGGCTTCTGGAACAGCCTGAGGAACCAAGGCCCTCAGTCCAACATCCCAAAAGGATCTGAATCCTGCCACAGCCACAGGAGTGAGCTGGGAAGCCGATTATCCCCAACCAAGCCTTGAAATGACTAGGCTAATTCCTTGATTGCAGTCTCGTGAAAGACTCTGGGCCAGAGGACTCAGATGAGCTGTGCCTGGTTTCCTGACCCACAGAAACTGGGAGATGATACTTGTTTCTTGTGTTAAGCCACTACCTTCATCTCTGGGACAGTTGTTTAAATGCATTTTAGAACTCTGAATTTGCATAAATAAAATCTATTTCCTGGATAGGAAATGGGCAAAACAGTCAAACTGTAGTTGTCATAAGATGAAAATATGGTGCTGGATAAAGAATCAATTGTGGGACAGGTGAGACACCAGTACGACTTGACCTAAGTTAACCTCAGTAACTCCTAGCTCCACATCCCAGAGACACACTGAGCTCCTACCGCCAAGGCTGGGTTAACCATCCACTGCGGCCCACCCTGAGCTGGTCCTTTCTCCTTTTAGATGCCAGCCACAGTCTCATTTGGCCCCCAGCACCTCTTGAACCTTCATAATGGGTGATTATTACCCACTGTGGATGACAGGATGTTTGGTTATGTATTTATAATATATAAATAGTAGGATACACAATTTCATACATCACCTGACTAGTAAGCAATGGAAAGTTTCACAGATGCAACACACCAATTGCTTCTCCACGCTTCTCCTTGTCATCTGCCATACAACCAAAGAATTCTGTGTACCAGGCTGGTGCCATTTGGGCATGTGTCAAACCCAAACCAGAAATTTGAAATCCATTCCTTGCTTGACGCTTAGTAACTCATCATCCCTACACCTATCTAAAGGATGCAGTGTTCAAGTGATTGGAGGGAAATGTGACCTTAGTGGCTGCCATATGTGGATTTCTTCACTGGGAACTTATGAGTCACTAAGATCTTCTGCTTAACTCAATCCACCCCCATGCTTGGAGATCCAAGTTGGAAAGACAAGGAACATTTTCAGTGACTACGAGCATTCTCCTGTAGCCAACTCCTCCATCTGTTCCTACAGTTTCTGTCTATAAGAACGTACAAAGATTCTGCATGTAGATTTAAGACTAGCCAAGGTCAGTGTGCAATCAGCCATTGCAGATGACGTCATCAAGGACAGGGAACTGCAGCTCTAGAAAACAGAGATGCTGAGAAACCGTCTTGATATTCGCCCTTCATTTCTGGTTTAAGGGGGAGTGGATGACAAGTACAATGAAGATGAATTCACTGTGCAGGAAAGAAAGAGGTGGCTTCAGATACAACACTCTTGGGTCCAAATGAATGGTTGACACAAAAGCTTTCTTATTTTGCTGTATTGTTGCATTTTAAAGAAGAAAACGGGTCTTAGATTAATACGCACTGACCTTGTACTTCTGTTTATATCTTATTTCAAGCCTTGATTTAAATTTTAAGTTTTTTTCAATATATTTTTGAAATTGTGGCAAATACGCACATCATAACATTTTCCTTCTCAACCATTTTTAATTATACAGTTCAATAGTGTTAAGTTCATTCACTTTGTTGTGCAACCATCACCCTCAGTCATCTCCAGAACTTTTAATCTTGCAGAATGGAAACTCTATACTCATTAAACAACAAACTTCACGTCCCTCTCCCCTCCAGGCTCTAGTAACCACCAGTCTACTTTCTGTTCCAAAAAATCTGACTATTCTAAGTACCTCAGATAGAGGAATCATGTAGTATTTGTCTTTTTTCATGACTGGCTTATTTTGCTTAGCATAATGTCCTTAAGTTTTGTCCATGTTGTGGCATGTGTCAAAACTTCCTTTTTAAGGTTGAGTAATATTCTATTGTACATGCATATACATTTTGTTTATCTATTCATCTGTTGAAGGACAATTGGGTTGCTTCTACCATTTGGCTACTTTGAATAGTGCTGCTATTAACATGTGTGTGCAAATATCCCTCCAAGATCCTGATTTCAATTTTTAAATATATACCCAGAAGTGAGATTGCTAGATCTTATGGTACCTCTATTTTAAATTCTTTGAGGAAGCACCATATTCTTTTCCATAGCAGCTGCACCATTTTACATTTCTTTCAACTGTGTACAGACATCCAAGTTCTCCATATATTCGCCAACACTTGTTATTTTTTATTGTTTTTTGATATTGATCATCCTAATGGGTGTAATTTCTTCCAATATTTTTAAATGTCAGAAATCCAAAGGATCCAAGTAAGTCCAGAATTTTAGAAACACTGTGCCCTGGACCCTGTGCTTTAAAAACACTCTGCTTGGCCGGGCTCTGTGGCTCAGCCTGTCATCCCAGCACTTTGAGAAGTGAAGGTGAGTGGATTGCCTGAGCCCGCGGGTTTGAGACCAGCCCGGGTAACTTGGCAAGACCCTGTCTCTACAATTAAAAAAAAAAAAAAAATTAACAGGGTGTGGTAGCATGCGCCTGTAGTTCCAGTTACTTGGAAGGCTGAGGCAGAAGGATCACCTAAGCCCAGTGGGTTGATGCTGGTGTGGCCATGAGTGTGCCACTGTACTCCAGCCTGGGCGACAGAGTGAGACTCCAACTCAAAAACAACAACAACAACAACAACAAAACAAACAAACAAAACACCCTGCTCTGGCCCTTCTATAACCCATGCTACCTTCTCCTCCTTCTAGACCACATACATAGGATCCAAAAATTCTACCAGCACCTGCAAAAGATCCTTCCCCATGTTCCAGATGGTGGACTGTTCTGCTGGGGTCCACAACCGGAAGCCTCACAAGCAGCCCAACCGGGGGTGTGGGGATGTTTACAGGGATGTGGATATAACTTGCATGTGGGTTAGGCTGTTCACCCAAGGGTGCTTGAAGCCTTTGAAGTGTTGGGACTAAGTCAGGAGTGGGCCATTGGATGGCTGTCCCCATGTCACCACATTCCAGCACCAAACTCTGAAGAGTCAAATAATTCTAGGCTGGGCATGGTGGCTCATATCTGTAATCCCAGCACTTTGGGAGACCAAGGTGGGTAAGTCCCCTGATCCTAGGAGTTCTGAGTCAGCCTGGGCATCAAAGTGAGACCCTGTATCTAACAAAATATTTTAAAAAATTATCCTGGTGAGGTGGTGCACTCCTGTAGTCCTAGCTATTCAGGAGGCTGAGGCAGGAGGATCATTGAATCCAGGAGTTCAAGGCTACAGTGAGCTATGAACATGCTACTGCAATCCAACCTGGATGATGGAACAAGACCCTGTCTTAAAAAAAAAAAAAAGAATTCTAAATTCAAACCTGGACATCCAGATCTTTAGGTCTTTATGACAATATACTTGTCAAGGTAAGATATTTCATGTATTGTAACTTTTAAATATTTAGACATATGGTATGTTAGTTTCCAGCTGTTTTCTTTGCCCAAGTTCCCCATTTGTTAGGGCAGGTCTTGAATATTTCTTAATGTAATGGATATACTGATGCACTAAAACATAGTGTTAGAATAATTAGGTTACTTCTGGATTTAAGTATTTTGGTTTAGTAATAGCCCTTACTTAAATGGACCTAATCCTAATTCTTTTGTTGGGGGAGGGAGGGAAGGGAGACAGGATTGATCAGAACAATAACATTTTCTTGAAAATGACTCATGCTATCTTAATTTTTGGCCAAGAACTCTGAGATTTTTTTTCCCCCGTAGTAGCCAAATGTCTCAAAAATTCCACAGTTTTGAAATTAATTTCATTAGTAATGCCTTAAACAGCATTGTAACATATATAAAATATTAGATATTTAATATCAAAAGCATAAAAGTTCTTTATTAAACAATATCAACTGGAATGTGTGAGAAAGTATACTATATATGGCTTATAAAATATCAAAGATTTTGTTACTGAAGTTGCTATTTTTTAAATTACAGACTTTTAAGTCTTAATGTATAGCTATCTGTTATGCTAACTAGACAATTGAGTATAGTGCTTAACACAGTGCTTGGCACATAAGAGTTTTTGTATTGGGGGTGTTGCTGTGGAGAAGGGTTCTGGCATCTGATGAATGGGGACACTGAGGCTCAGGGTGGCTAACCAACCTGCTCAGGTTCACATGCTGAGAAGTTCCAGCTGTAAGGTGAATCTAGGCGCCTTTTCCTTCTAATTCACTCATTCAATATGTTTATTGAGCACCTACTATATGTGAGACACTCCTTAGGTGTTGTTGATGCAACAGTGTAAATAAGAGAGGCAAAAGTCCCTGTTTCAGGGACCTTATTAGTTTGGAAAGGAAAGACCAACATTCAACAAATAAATATTTGTCTGATTATCTCATTTCAGTTACAATTAAAAAAAAAAATCTCAGGGTGCAAGATTTTAAAAATGTGATCCTAAACTTAAGTCTGAGGATCAGGAACACTTCCCTGAAGATTTTAAGCTGCGTTAAGCGAACAAGATAGAAGAGACCACTATGAACAGAAAACACCATTTGTAGAGTCCAGGAGGCAGGAAGGGGCTTGAGGCATTTCCAAAACAGAATGGCAGGGGGCTGGAGCCCATGAGCAAATCAAAACAATGCCTGTGATTAGTCTGCAGGGACAGGTAGGGACAGGTGAGGCATGGCCTTGATGCCATGATGATAAGTTCTTTGGGACACTGAAGGGCTTTAAGCTTCCTGCTTACAGATGGTGGATGGATTTGAAGGAACAAGATTGGATATAGGGAGGTTGGTTAAGTGGCTTATTATAGAGTCCAGGCAAAAAAAAAAAAAAAAGTTGGTGGTAGAACTCAGGCGGTGGTGATAGGTATAAAGAGAAGTGAATGGAATAAGGATCTATAACCCAAGAGGTAAAAATTGATAGACCTTGGCTGGGTGCAGTGGGTCAGGCCTGTAATTCCAGTACTTTGAGAGGTTGAGGCAGGAGGATGACATGAACCCAGGGGTTTGACACCAGCCTTGGCAACATAGTGAGACTTCGTCTCTTAAAAAAAGAAAAAAATTAGTCGGGTGTGGTGGTGCACACCTGTAGTGCCAGATACTCTGGGGGTTTGAACCCAGGAGGTGAAGGCTCCAGCTTGGGCAAAAAAGTGAGACCCCAACTTAAAAATAAATAAATAAATAAATAAATAAATAAATAAAGGATAGACCTTGGTCACAACTAAGGGAAAGTAACAAGTGAAGGGGGATGTTGGGCTCCTGGCGTGGGGATTGGTGGGCTGGTGAATAGAGAATGCTGGAAGAATGTTAGGACTGAGGAGTAAGAGAGCAGGGCAGAATGATGAGTTCAGACCTCGACATCTTGAATCTGAAGTGGTATTGAGGCTTCCAAGGGGAGGAGAAGTGTACACAGGTGGGTTGATGGCTGTAAAGCACAGTGTAAGTTCTGGGTTAAGATCTGCCAGGCATCTCTGTGATGGCGATTGCAGATGTGGAGAGGGGGAGCTCACCTAGGGAGCAGTGAGAAGTGAGGAGAGATGAGAGCCTGTGAAACCTCTGCTGGAGGAAGAGCCGGAAAAGGAAACTGAAACGTTCAAGCAGTAAAGAGGAGACTCAGGAACGAGTGGTGTTTTGAAGCCTCAGAAGAGTACATTTCAAGGAAGGAATGTTTGACAGACGCCAATGCTGTGGACCAGCAAAAGAGAACAAAAACCCATCCACTGGATGTGGGATCTGGCAATCCCTGGCAACATTAGAGAAAGGCAATTCAGTGGAGTGATTGGGAAGAGTCTGCTTGGAGCTGCCAAGTGAAGAGGAGACAAAAAGGTAGAAACAAATGATTGTGGCAGCTTCTTCACAAAATCTGACAGTGACTGGAGAGTGATGTGGAGCCCGGGGAGAGGTTTGTTTTTTAAAATGAGGATCCTGGAGTATACTTAAATGCCCGTGAACTAGATCCAGAAGATAAGAGGGTGGAGAAATTAAAAAGAAATGAGATATGTCCTTAAGCAACAGTTTATTAAAAAGTAAATAGTGACCATGTTTTCCAGATTAAAATTCAGGACACATATGTTGATAACATTATAGAACAGTAGAAAAGCCAGAATAATAGTGTAAGAAATTTTTTCACAGTTTAAATAAGATGTACCATCATAATTATAATTTATTAATATAATTCAAAAATTATTTCTTTAGCTTGAGGACTTCTTTTTGTATCTATAATATATAAACATTTAAAACGCTTTCCTACTACTCTAGTTTGAACAATAGATTAGGTTTTTATCCAAAGCCTACATTAAATATAAATGTGTTTCTGCCCTTTGGTGTTTTTTTATTATTCATTTGGTTAATTGTCTATGACTGTTTTTTTCTTGGCGTCACTTATTATTTTATCAAGAGTTGCTATGACACAGGAAGAGGTAACAAAAATCATATCACTTTATTTCCTGCTTGATTTTACTTGCTAAAATTAGAGGACATTTATATTAAAAGTTTGGTAAGTTACAGTGTAGCACATTTAAATACCTACTATAGTTTAAAATGATGATTAAGAAGACTGAAAAATATAAAAAATGTTAATCATCTATATTTTAAGTGAAAATAGTCAAACACAAAATGATGCATACACTATCATTGCAACTTTAAAGCATACAAGAGAAAGATAATATGCAAATGAATATCATTCTATTAATATGACAGAATTGCAGGTGATATTTGTAATCATTTTTTTTTTATTTGACTCATGTTATCTTTCCAATAAAATATTTTTATTTATAACCTTAGCCGATGTTCTCACTATTTTTCTTTTTCCTTCCCTTCTCTGCTGTCATGCCCTAGGCCAGGCAGTGGTACCTGGCAGGCCCCTGTGCGTTGCCTAGCCTTGGCACTGGATCTTGGATAAGACAGCTAATGTTCTTCCTCCAAATCCTAGGAACAGTGTGCCACATGAGTGTGAGCCGTGGGGTCAAGGGGCCTCAGTATGCTGGCAATCTTCAAAAGATGGTCCAGACATAGAATAGACTGTGTGATTTAACCTTGCAATAAGGGAGGCACACACATTGGTGAGGCAGACTATGTGCTCACTTAAAGACTTTCTGTACTTTGGCCTTTTGGTGATCCTCTTTAGAAGTGCATCCATAAGATAATATAATAATAATTACTATTAAAATAATAAAATAAATACTACTAATAATAAATATTATTATTTGAGTCAGTGTCTCACTCTGTCGCCCAGGCTGGAGTATGGTGGCACACTAACAGCTAGTGCAGCCACGACCTGATGGGCTCAGGTGATCCTTCTGCCTCAACCTCCCATGTAGTTGAAACTACAGGCTTGCACCACCACACCTGGCTAATTTTTTGATTTATTGTAAAGACAAAGTCTCACCTTGTTGCTCAGGCTAGTCTCCAACCCCTGGGCTTGGATAATCCTCTTGCCTCTGCTTCCCAAAGTGCTGGGATTACAGGCATGAGCCACCAAACAAACAAGTATATAGTATTTTAAAACAGAAATATCTAAAGGCGGCTAGGCATGGTGGCTCATGCCTGTAATCCCAACACTCTGGGAGACTGAGACTAGAGGATTGCTTGAGCCCAGGTGTTTGAGACTAGCCTGGGCAACATAGCGAGGCCTCATAGCTACAAAAAAATAAATAATAAAATAAAATAAAAACTAGCTGGGTGTGGTGGCACACTCCTGTAAACCCAGAGACTCAGAAGGCTGAGGCCAAAGGATTACCTGAGCACAGGAGGTCAAGGCTGTGGTGAGCTGTGATCCTGCTTAATAAGGGCAATAGCTATCATTGATTTAGGATTATGTGTCAACCAAGCATATGTGGATACCAGGGACTCTATCATCTCACTTTATCCTCATAGCCATCCATTTGATTTTCTGATACTGTGATTCGAGTTTTACAAACTAATAAACTTAGCCTCGGTGGGGTATAATAACTTGCTGAAAGGTCATGTATTGCACTTGTTTTGCTTCAAAGCCAATGTTTTTTCCACCGCATTATTAGTAAAGAAATCACTTATATAAAATTACACATACACACACGTCATAAATTATACATTTATATGTAACAGGAATTACTTGTTTTATATGTACAACATAAATTATATATATATACACACACACATATATACAGTATATGTACAAACATACATGTGTGATAGCTCAAGAAGGCAGTTCTAAACCTTCCCAGAATGACTGCTTTAATGGCCAAGACACTGTCTTCTGGATGCACAAAATCTGGTAGCACTAACGTGGGATGCAAAAAGGGTGAGTTCATACAAGTCTTTGACTTTTTCAATGCCATACTTCATAAATTCCTTGTGGGACATCAAGGCTGGCTTTGCCAAATCCACAGGTTTGGTGTTTTCACCATTCCATCTTTTAAATTATAATTTCTTGAATATGTTTGACATCTATGTAATAACTGTTTGCTCAATCTGTGCAGGAAATACCAGAATAGAGAATTCATAGGGTGCAGAAGTAGTTATGGTTTGTGTATGTTGTATGTGTGTGTGTGTGTGTGTGTGTGTGTGTTGGGGGTGTTGTATAATGTGAGGCAAATTAGGATGCTCTATTAAGAAATAACAATAAGCTTAAAAGCACATGATACATAAAGAACTCTTTGCTTCACTACAGAGGAAAATTAAATTCTCAGATCCAGGACAACAAAAATAAATGGAGATAAGTCTCTGGAAACCTTGCCTTCCCTGCCTGCCCAAATCCCTGCCATGGAGCCTCTACTCAGCTTGAAGCGTCTCCCTTGCCATTTCTTGTTGGAGTAGTCTTTGGGAAGGCAGTAGACAAAGCAGTCAAGATTTGCAGTGGCCACAACAGTAAGGCCGAGATGTATTGCTTCCCAGTTAACTGGTTTCATTAAAAATGGCACGAACGCATATACACAATGGAATACTATGCAGCCATAAGAAAGAACGAAATCATGAATTTCGCAGCAACCTGGATGGAACTAGAGTCCATAATACTGAGTGACCTCTCACACAAACAAAAAACTAAGTATACATGTTCTCACTCATATAGTAGACCTTGATCATCCAACATACTACCACAAGAAAATGACTGACAGTGGTGGAAAACTATGGGGGGGGGAGGGCGATGGGATTAATGGTGATAAATATCTGTCTGGGGATGGGGAGACACCTCTTATCATCAAGGATACCTGAACGAAGCATTTTTGTATGCCTAACCCCTAACTGTACCCCATAATACCATAATAATAAAAATAAAAAATTAAAAAAAATAAAATAAAATGGCACGAACGGCACATTCAGTAACTTCTGCAATCTAAGGTAAATACAATTCGCTGAATGGTTTTAGGAAAAAAATAAAACATGAAAAGTCTCCAGCTTCTAAGTACACGGTTACTTGTTTTATTTTACAATCAATTTCAGAAACAAGAGCATTGAAAATTATTTAACATTAACATGGGACGCACTAATTCATGTACAGCAAGAGCCTTTGTCTCCTAAGTTTATGTTTATTTTCACATAAACAACAGTGGGCACTATTTATATCCCCAAACTATAATACTAGTATTAATGTTTACCACACATCACATAGAACAATATAACAGAATGATAAAGGTATGCAAAAAAAGAGGTCATATCAAATGAGTCCATGATCCTTTCAAAGACTGAGGGGAAAAGAAGTATTGTACAACTTAGGTCCTTGACGTTGTACTTGAAGAACAAATATTTTGCTTTCATATACTTAGATTTCAGTAAAAATATTAATTTAACATACTTTCTCTCAATTTCCCAGAAAACTAAAATAATAACTCACTTATCAAGCACCTACTATATTCCAAGCACTTAGACCTACACTATTGCTAGTACTCACAATGCCTGGTCATTTTCAGGTGAGGAAATTGTCTCGGAGAAATTGAGTAACTTGCCAAAGTCTGCACTTTGAAAGCATACAGATTTTTCCAAAGACCTTCATCTTGACACAAAACTTGTTACCTCCCATGGGCTCTGACAAGGGACTTTGGAGAAACTAGATACAAAACTGGACAACAATGAAACCTATTTTGTCCCATTTGCGCTATGGTTTGAATGTGTCTCTCAAAGTGCCCTGTTGAAAAGTAATTTCCAATGCAACAATATTAGGAGATAGGGCCTAATAAGAAGTGATTAGGTCATGAGGGCTCTGCTCTCATTAATGGATTAATGTAGTTATCACAAAAGTGGATTTGTTATAAAAGCAAGTTTGGCTTTCTTTCTCTCTCATGCTCTCTCTTGCCTTTCTGCCTTCCACCATGAGATGATGGAGAAAGAAGACCCTCGCCAGATGTGGGCCCCTGGACCTTGGATTTCCCAGCCTTCAGAACTGTAAGGAATTTCTTTTCTTTATAAATTAACCAGTTTGTGGTTTTCTGTTACAGCAACACAAAATGAACCAAGATAATTTGTGCACTTCCAAAGTGTAAAGGATACCACTCACTATATTGTTTTATTTTTATTTTTTGTCACCCAGATCTTTTTTTTTTTTTTTTTGAGTTGGAATCTTACTCTGTCGCCCAGACTGGAGTGCAGTGGCACGCTCCCGGCCACTGCAGCCTCGACCTGCTGGGCTTTGGCGATACTTCTGCCTCCACCTTCCAAGTAGCTGGAACTACAGGTGCGCGCTACCACGCCTGGCTAATTTTTGATTTATTGTGGAGATGAGGTCTCGCCAAGTTGCCCAG
>CAUYQG010256507.1:0-15538 GCA_963574415.1 Tarsius wallacei
CCGGGCTCGGTGGCTCAGCCTGTAATCCCACACCTTTGGGAGGCTGAGGTGAGTGGATTGCCTGAGCCTGCGGGTTCGAGACCCACCTGGGCAAATTGGCGAGACCTCATCTCTACAATAAATCAAAAAACTAGCTGGGCGTGGTAGCGTGTGCCTGTAGTTCCAGCTACTTGGAAGGCTGAGGCGGAAGGATCGCCGGCGCCCAATAGGTCGAGGCTGCGGTGGCCAGGAGCGGCCACTGCACTCCAGTCGGGGCGACAGAGTGAGACTCCAACTCAGAAAAAAAAAGAAATATCAAAACTCATTCAGAAGGCCTCACAGAAAGTTTAGTAATAGTCAAATATTTTGTCAGCTTCTAAAATTTTAAATAGTTTATGTATGGCCAATTATTACCTTGCATTTCCTTAAAGATTAAGAATTAAAAGCCCAAAGGTGAAAATGAACATTTGTCAAGAAAATTATACTCCCATCTTAGCAATTTCCCAGTCCAGCCCTACAATACTGCTTTAAATAGTTGTCTTTAACAACAACAACAAACTCAGTCTCTGTGAGCAAGAATAATATTGAAATATTAATAAAACTAAATGTATCCTTTTTGAGCAGGTTTATATTTACTTTGGTGTCCCTTACTTTGTATTTGTCTCCTTCATTTTTAGACTGCAAGAACTGTTTGCTCATCTCTTGTGTTAAAACTGAAACTGGATTATCCACCTGAAACAAACAACAGTCATTTCACTTAAATGCTTTAAAGATAAATATAACTAGAATATATATTATATATCATTAAGAAGGCTAAGGCTGGGCATGGTCACTCACGCCTGCAATCCCAGCACTCTGGGAGGCCAACAAGGGAGTACTTCTTGAACCCAGGAGCTCAAGAACAGCCTAGACAACATAGCTACAAAAAAAATGTTAAAAATCAGCTGGGTGTGGTGGTGCAAACCTGTAGTCAAAGCTATTTTGGAGGGTGAGGCAGGAGAATTGCTTCAGTCCAGGAATTTGAGGCTGCAGTAAGCCATGATTGTGCCACTGCACTCTAGCCTGGATGACTGAATAAGATCCTGACTATGAAAAAAAAAAGGTTAAGCACTAGCCAGAGGTGACAACATTAAGGTAAAAATACAAAGAAAAAAATGTTAAGAATTTTAAATGCAGACAAAATGTTTCAAAACTTCACCATACCAAAATAAATACTATAGTCAAAATTTATTATTTTACCAATACATGAGGACACAAGCATAAGAATCCACTGAAGAAGTATTTTTATTAGAAAGGTTTTTCCCTTCCACTTGTTTTATAGATTATCACTCTTTTGCCACTAGCTAATCATGGGATAACAGGGTGGGAAGAGTCCTAGCATGGAAATCAGCTATCCCAGGTCCTTGTTTGGACTCTCTTTCTAAACTTCTACGTAACCTTGGTCAAGTCAGTTAGCTTTTACAAATAACCATAGTCCAGTCAGTTATTTCTGATCAGACTTGTGATAACAACTATTGTTTGTTTTTCTTATAAAAGTTCTTCAGATTTCCCATGTCTGTATTCCTTCATGAGAATATTGCAAAAGAAATGGAAATAAATCATTTTTATCTTTTGGAAGGAGAGCCATTATGAACAAGCCATTGCTTGAATGAAACTACATTTTTCTAACAAGTTAAGACAATCCAAGTACAGCTGAAAAAGTATAACAAAAAAAAAGAATACAACTTGTTTCAAAAAGATTCGGGGTCACTAATTAATTATCAGTGTCTTTAGTAGTAAAAACAAATCAATTCATGTTAAAATCTTTTTAATTTAAAGAGAAATATAACTAAAATATATATTATATATCATTAAGAAGGCTAAGGCTGGGCATGGTGGCTCACGCCTGCAATCCCAGCACTCTAGGAGGGCAACAAGGGAGTACTTCTTGAAATTTAAAAAAAAAAAAAACTCCTTCGTAGGTTATAAATAAATGAAAAAAATCTTTAAACTCTTCATTTTTACCTTCTATAAAATATAGGTTGTGTAAGTTGTTAGTATACAAATAGATAAATAGATAAAGCATTCTTTTAAAGTAAAATGTTGGGTCCCCTCTTCTAAGATAACAAAATAAATTTATGCAGTTATAAAGAAATCTTTACATGTGACATTTTTCTCATTATACAGGTAGTACAGGTAGACCAGCTCCAAGTACCATCCTTTTTTTTTTTTTTTTTTTTAAGTGAGAAAGTAGGATTTATTGAGAGGACAGAAAAGCTCCCACAGTGGGAGGGGACCCAAAGGGGTTGCCCTCACCATCCATTTTTTTACAAAGTCTCCCTAGATCTTAATTTCACACTCCATCTGACTTTTTAAAAGTAAGATCTAATGCAATGGCTTCAATGACATCTTACCACCAACTTTGGGTTAAGAGTTTCACCAAAGTTTATATTCTTTTTCAATACCCTTTTGATTGTTTCTGAAATGGATTTTCTCGTTCCTATACTATTCTTGGGATTATTTTAAAATCTTGTAATTTTACCTATTAGGACCCTGGAAAAAGCAAAATGCAAGCACAAACAGGTAAACTTCAGAAAAGGATAAGAAGGGGAGACATATGAGACAAATACAATCAGGTATTTAAAGACATTACTTTCCTCTCTCCTAGTTTTTCTAGACCAGTACTGTCCCATAGAAATATAATGCAAAACACATATACAATTCTATATTTCCTAGTAGTCACATTAAAAATATAAAAAGAAACAGGTAATATTAATTTTAATATTTGTAAATCCAATATATATATAAAATATTATCATTTTAACTTATAATCAATATTAAAAAGTTGAGTTACTCCATTGCATGAAGTCTTCAAATTCTGGCATGTATTTCACATTATAGCACATCTCAATTTGAACTACCTACATTTCACATGCTCAATATCTACCTATGGCTTGTGGCTACTGCACTGGACAGTGCAGCTCTAGACCTTCTGTATTTTGGTTAATGAACCTGAATCTTTCATTATGGGCTAACTAAACCATGCAGAAAGAGGATTAAAGGAGTTATGACAATAATCTTCACATATTTCGTGAGAATAAACATATTTTACATTCCCTAAAAAAGGAGGAGCTTAGAAAAGGCTTTATTCAACTTTCCACATAGGGAAAATTTTTCTAATAAATACAGCTGTTTACAGAAGGAGTAAGCAGCCTCTAGCAGAAGTGATTTCCCCACCGTTATTCTTTCAAGCACCTCCTGCAGAACACTCTACACAAGGCAAGTACAGAGTGCAGAAACTATAGCGCATACCCCTCAAGTTCCTCCCAACACCTATGACTCCATAAACTCCTCGATTTTCCTGATTCTATTTAACAAATCACCCTGCATTCTAGTCTAAAATTACTTGCTTCTGCTGAAATTTGTATCTGCTTTTCTCCAAATTTTAATATTTATTTTTCCTTAACTCATAGTGTCTGACATGCAAGCTCATGTGCCACATGTGGCTTTTTGTACTCCAGTAGAATTAAACACAGTGAAAAAATTAAATTTCTCAGTCACACATCTCAAGTGGTCAAGAGCTACATGTGGCTAGTGATTACCTTACTGAACAGCATCTATACAAGGCATTTCTACTATCACAGAAAGTTGTTCTAGACAGCTGTTATAAACAAAACTGGAAAAGAGATCCAGACTCCTAACTTTTCTTTTTCTTTGTTGACTAAAACTGGTGTTCTTAATTCTGGAATAAAGCAGTGTGGCACAATGAATAAAGCATTAGAATGAAACAGGGATGCCTGGATCCCAATTCAGGCTCTACCAGTAATCACACCTAAACAACCATAAGTACAATTTTATTTTTTTCTAGCTCCCAGTTTCTCATCTGCAAAATAAAGGGTCTAGATTAGGCGGCCTCTAAAGATAATTCTAGTACTAATGTTTGTAGGGCTATATGTGCCCCATTTCCAAATAATTCAGCCAAAGTATCTTAGCAAAAAGAATTAAAGCTTTGTCCCCCAGACTTGATAACTCCAAAATACATAATAGAACCACTTTATCTTTCTAGAATAAATTTTCTTTCTTCAAGAATTTCGTAACTCAATTTAGGAAACTCATGCTATTTTGACCAGAACAACAGAAAGCAAAGAAATTTTACAGCCTTATTAACATAAATTTTAGCATATACCAGTATAGACTAGATGTTCTTGACTGCTCCATCAAATTAAAGCTATTATATTACATATTGACAATTCATGTTGAATTAGTACATTATAAAGAACTAAAAAATAGTCACACATATTCTTCCTGTGGTCAGTTTACTCATATAAAATCATATGAATTTCTTCTTTAACACAAAATCACATTTTAAAAAAGTTTCATGAATTAATCTGAAACATAAATTTAGCCATTACCTGGATGTTAAAATGATCAAGAATTGCAATCAGCTCTTCTTTCCTAGTAGAAACCACGGTACCTAGTTATAAAAAATACATAAAATGACCAGACTGCCTCTAGGTCAATAATACAGAAAAAAGTAGTTATTTATAAAATAAAAATATTAATTACCTTTCAATGTGTTATCAAGAAAGGTACTATTGACCATGTATAAATCTGAATGGACATGGTAAAAGAATACAAAGGAAGAAAAACACCCAGATGCAGTATTAGTGCTTTTCTGGTCTTCATAGCTAAGTATCACTTTGTTCCTCATCTAATTCTTCTGTTCAGTAACTAAACACTCACCTCTTCCTTTATGTCACTTTGTAGCTTTTGCTAACCATCTCTTTCCACATGCTATAGAAACTATAGGGGTAAAAGGAGGTTTGTAGGTGAAAAATAAAATGGCATAGCCTGTTTCAAACTGACTCAAATTCTGCTAATCATGATTTTGTTGCTAGAATGTCCTGTGGCAAAACATGCAAACAATATACATATATACATACCTACAACATACATGTTACAATCATGTTACAAAACGAGGTTTCAAGACACTGAGAAGTGTCCTTTCAATTAATACCAGCACAGTTGCCTAACTCTTTTTAATTGAGCATTTACTAATATTTTATAAGAAATGAAAAGAAAATCATAACAAACCTGTTTGACTTTTTAGTTTATAAGTTCGACCTCCATCCATGCTGATGTGTTGTTGTACAATTATAGAGTCGCCATATACATTTGCTTTATAGGCATCATCTCCTCTGTTCCTTAATGTAACTGAAATATCTGCTGAGCTAAAACATTGAGGTTAAGTCAAGTCACATGAAGGTACCATGCAATTATAACACTTGGTTACGAGAATTTTCAAGTTTTCCAAAGCCACCATATAATTTGGCCAATTCATTTGAAAATTAGCTTTACACCAGCAGCTGATGGTTGATAGTCTACTACAGAATAATGTTAAACGATATCATGCCTAACAAAAAAATAAAGTTCAGAATGAGTGAAGCGTCATAAAAAAATAATTGACTGACTATTCTATCTATAATAGAAATACCACCTTTGCACAAAAACCAAGTTTTGGTTGCTTAAGTCATATAGATAAGTTAAATATTTTCCTGTAAAAATTGTATTATCAACATTATACTGCCTGATTACTATGAATTATATTACAAAGCACCATGTTGACAGTAGGCATTTAAGAATGATGAAGTGGCCGGGCATGGTGGCTCAAGTCTGTAATCCCTGCACTTTGGGAGGCCAAGGCAAGAGGACTACCTGAGCTCAGGGGGTCAAGACCAGCCTGGGCAACTTGATGAGATGTCGTCTCTACAATAAATCAAAAAATAAGCCGGGCGTGTTAGCGCACACCTGCAGTTCCAGCTACTTGGAAGGCTGAGGAGGAAGGATCGTCTGAGCCCAGCAGGTCGAGACTGCAGTGGCCATGAGCATGCCATTGCACTCAACCCCGGGCAACAAAGTGATATCCGGCCACAACAAAACACAAAAAAAAGAATGAGGAAGGAAGACTCATGGTAACGGTACGTTTTCCAAGAAAAATCAGAATTAAGGGAGGTAATTTTAATTTTTCAATTCCTTGGCAATAATAAAAGTATTTGATGTCAATAAATATAAACTGAAGCCCAAAATTTCTTAAAGCTTTATTAGCATTAAAAAAGAATTAATTTAAAATAGCATAATGCAGCTAAACACATATACAAAATGTTAAAAGTATAAATCTTCCTGATAAGCTCTGTTACAGTTTTTAAAGTTTTAAAGATGCTTTAGACATCTATAGCCATGCATAGTTTAAGATACAAGGGGGAAAAAAATCAAACTTTATTCATATACTCTAGCTTCTGTTAAAATAAGACATGGTAGAAAAACAAAAAAGATGTTGATGAATATTAATACACACTTAGAAGTGCCTTACACATAAAGCAGACAATATTTTCCCTGGTTCATATGAGCATTTTGCCAAAATTTTGCTAAAGTCCTTTGTTACAAAACTGTTTTAATTGGTAATTAAATTAAACTTTTAACAGAACAAATCTGTCTTTGTGAATCTGTAATCACAAAACAGTTCACATTTGTAGGAGATGTAGAAACAAACACTCAAGATGAACTTCACTGTAAACTACTGATATGACAGCAGACACAGTGAAGTGTTTGCTCTGCTCTTGCTCCCTACCCTCTTCTTTGCAGGTGCCTTAGCAGAAAGAAAGGGCTTAGCAATCATATCAGTCTCCATCCTGTCCTGCTGGAATTGAGCTAAACATAGAAATCTACGCTAACTGAGCAATCAGATGCTCTTCTTCAAAAATTCAAACAAAGAAAAACAGGCAAAAAAAAGTCTGTAGTTAATAGTGTACTAATGTAAATTGTATAGCTTTGATAAATGCATCTTAGTTATGTAAGATATCTACATTAAGGAAAATTGAGTGAAGGATATACAGGAAACTGTAGTATCTTTGAAACACTTTTGTAAATCTACAGTTGTTTCAGGTAAAAATTTTTAAAAATTCAAATTGACACAGCCAAGTCACTACATGATTATTCCTTGGAGCTACAAAGTTATAAGGGCTCTGAACTTGGGTTATTGTACTTTGATGAGAAAATACTCTGCAGAGAGAAATAGAAGCATAGAACAGATGAGCTCTTGGAAAACCACCAAGACAGAGTGATAAAAAGAGACACCCACAGATACTGTCAGTAAATCAGAGACAAAGAGAACAAAAGATCACTTCCTTACACACACACACACACACACACACACACACACACATCCCAGCCCCCAGACTAAGGAAATAAGACAAAAATGCCTGCACACATGAAGGTACAGAGTAACAAACTTAGCTAAATAATAGAAAGCACACATACTTCAGAGAAAGTTAGAGAGAAAAGAAAAAGCACTCTCACTTGCACACTTGTCCTACGGAGAGACAGGAGACAGGAGAGCAAATTCACTCAGAGGTATAGCCCATTAAGGTGGGAGGGTGAGGGTGGTGGTTTGGAGGAGAGTTGCAGAACATGCTGAAGGAAGGGAAGAGAAGAGAGATGGCCAGAGTCAAAAACAAAGAGACAGCCAGAAACACAAAAAAGAAAGTCCCAGAGACAGAAGATACTTGGTTCCTGTGGGGTCTTAGTCTGGTCCCTCATGGGATCCAGCTGTACTTCTTCCCTACAGTTTCCAAGATATATGCCTGCATCTTTATGGTAAAGACCTTTCCTTACTTTGAGTAAACGTATTATTTTTTAAATTTACCTAATTAAGACATATATACATCTAAAAAGTCATAATTAATAAGATTTTTAAAAGCGCCCCAAATTGATTCTAATGAATAGAGAATCAGTAACTAAAGTATGAAATGGGAAAGGTAACTAGCCTATGATATGGAGCAAACAAATATTTTATTTCATTAGCTAGTATGATTACCTAGTAATTAAGTTAATGTACCCCATGAAAATACTTTAAAAATGACAACATATATTTGCTCTCTGAGTTATCAAACACCTTTCCTCATTAGCAAACATCTACTTTATTATCTTCATTCCTAGCTACTCCTTGTATCCAAGAGCTATCTTCAGTATAGTGAGAACTTTGGAGGCACTGATATCCTACTGCTATATGAATTTAAATAAACATCAGAACTGAAAGTTCTTTTATAAATGTTTATAAAAAATGCCTCATAATTACTGCTCACAAAAAACTTGTGCAAGGAAACAGGGACAAGTAATCTGGATACTAGCTCTGCAGCCTCCCCCACTACACTGATGTAGTGTTTGCTAATACTGCATTTGGGTCAAGGGTCAGTCAAATATCTCCAAATATAGGAGACCCTTAAGAGAGACTATCAGTGAGTGTTCATTCAGAATGACAACATACAAAAGCAATGCCATAGTAAGAATTTGGCTTCTTTCTTAACTCTGTAAGAACCTACACACACTGAGGTAACTGGCAGCAGCACACACTGGTGGGAACAAGAAAATAGGAAAAAGTCATATAAAAACATCTTTCTCTAGGTTGCCAGCTCAGGGGTCAAAAGTTCTGTATCCAGGCACATAAAACAGAAGTATGAGTTTTATCTGTCAATAACTCTTGTGGCATAGCTGATGTCAAAAATAGGACTACTGCAAAGACCTCAAGGCCACAGGGTTAGTACTAAAAATGCCAGAGGAGAGAACAGTGAACTGAGCATGTTCAAAAAGAACCTAAATAACAAGGGGCCTGAGACCCTGGGTCACTGAAAGTGGTTTTCAAGTGAAGAGATATATTAGGAGAATTCATTCCGTGTCCCTATGCCACTGCAAAGGGTTGGTGGATAACCAGAGAGCTGGGTCCCAGGCAAAGTGTCTCAAGGCACAGTTCTCTGGCTTTGCCTAACCATGTTAGACAAGCATTTCCAAAGAGAATTGAAATGCCTCAAGAAAGGAAGCCCATAGCCCAGGTGTCACAGATGGGGAGTGTAATGTTGGAGATGGAGGGAGGAGAGGAAAAGAATTCTTAGGACTACCTCAAATTTGTGACAGACTGACAGACATTCTTCAGGCAAAGTGGGACAGATGCATAGAATTTACATGTGGAAGAGAGTAAGAATAGAACTGAAATCCTCAATGAGCTGATTCTGCAAGACAGTGATGACAGAATCAGAAACTATAATACAAGGAAAATTTTATAGACACCAAATATTTAAATAAGATGGGATGATAAGAGGAACAGGAATGGATTTGAAAAAACTCTGCTTTTAGTTACTTTGTTACACAAGGTCAGTAAAAAAGGAAAAGGAGACTAAGCTCAGGTAAGGTTGTTTTTTTTTTTAAGCTATTACTAACTCTTTTAAAATATATTAATGCTCTCCTCTATAGGCAACCATGTCCTTAAAAGTCAATTATTTGTGTATTCTAGTCCTTTTTATTTAAACATTATTCAGAAGGACAGGTTTCAGAAAGAAGTTTCTTCTTTGGTACTTCTCAAATGAAAAACTAAAAATAAAAAATATTTAACTAAGACATAAAACATCTAATGGCACATAAGAATAATTTCTTACTGAAGCTCATATTTGAAAGATCAATGTATTATCTTGCCAAGTAGACTGAGTACTTGTTTGGAAAATTAAGAAATGATATGACAGTCAAGTATAATGAACTGAAATAGTGTGGAGACTATTAACTTAAAAGTGTTAAATAATTTTACTTCAGACATAATTTTGTTTGAGCATGGAGAAAAGATCTTGCTGGGCTGGGCTCAAAGAAAGATAAACTATATTGGAGAATTGTTTTCAAATAGTTCTTTTCCAAGGCCATAGAGCATGGAAAATAATTTTCTATATATCTTTTCCCACTCTTGAGTCAAGTTGGAATCTTTGCTTAAAGTTAAGATTTCTTTTTTGTTTTGTTTTGTTTTGTTTGAGTTGGAGTCTCACTCACAGTCGCCCAGACTGGAGTGCAGCGGCCGCTCCCGGCCACCACAGCCTCGACCTGCTGGGCTCTGGCGATCCTTCCGTCTCAACCTTCCAAGTAGCTGGAGCTACAGGCGCGCGCTATCACGTCCGGCTAATTTTTTTGATTTATTGTAGAGATGAGGTCTCGCCAAGTTGCCCAGGCAGGTCTCGAACCTGCGGGCTCAGGCAATTCACTTACCTTGGCCTCCCAAAGCGTGGGATTACAGGCTGAGCCACCGAGCCCAGCCAAAGTTAAGATTTCTAAGACTCCTGAGCAATACAGAAGTCTGCAGGCATGATTTACATCCTGTCTCCATTCTATTTTTTAATGATAAAAAAGGAGAAGTTAAATGGATATAACTCTGAGCAGAAGGAAAGTCTACTACCTGAGAAAAAAGATTATTATGAAAGTTTCAAATGTTCTGGGCACTAGGCATGTGAGAGAAAAAGCAGTGAGAGGAGCTTCACAGTGGGAGAGGTATGACAGCATTTGGGACATTCAGTCATTACAAAAAATAAGGATTCCTTCAGTGGTATCTGGGGCAGTATGAAAAAGAATAAAGAGATAAGGCTGAAGAAAGAGCTGCTAGTGGACAAAAGGCAACAAGTTCATGATGATACAAAATGGACAAATAATACATAGCTATGCGAAGGCATACTACCACAAACAGAAATATAAATGTAAAATCAAAGAGAGTAGTGATATAACCATTCATCTAGGAAGGGTCCAGCACGGACCACAAAAGGACGTATGATTGTGGTCCTCAAATAAAAAATCACTGCCCACCCACCTGGGTAAAGGGTATAAAATCAGTCAAAAGTAAAGTACTCTTCTGGAATTCTTAGAGAGTTGAAGACAGAAATTTTGTGGAGAGGACCCTTGGCTGGTCACTGATTTTTCTCTCCCTCTCTATCATATTAATGTCGGCCTGCTGATGCCAAGTTTAGGCCAAGATTCAGGAACATGCAATGTTTATAAACACACCTTTCAAGAGAGTACATAAATTTATCTCTATCATTTCCTCCAGAAAGGTAATAGAAGCATGACTATAGGTGGGCAGGCACATGGCAATAAGTTAAACAAGCTATCAGTCTCAAGTGGGTAATAGGCAACAGTGAGCCATGCTGGCAACAAGGGGCAAAAGAAAGGAATGAAAAGATATGATACCTCTGCTACTAATTTGGGGAAGGCACTTCATTTCCAGTCATATCTATGTGAATTGAGAATCTAAAGTAGATGCTTCTTACCAAAGAACTGAAAATAGATGGTAGAAAACAAATACTTACTTCTGTCCATCTTTCACAAAACCTTTTAAAGAAGATCCTCTATTAGTAGCAACTGCTTTTCCACCAAGACCAACTATGAGAGCGGTGAGTATAGCACTCTTCCCACCTAAAAAAACAGATGTTGAATAAGTCACATTATTAAAGAAAAAGGAAAGGCCGACTCCTACAATTTGATGCAAAAAGGTTTCTGAATGAATTAGTCTCACCCTAAAATAAAATGTTATAATTCAATTATAATTTTCTTTCCATGCCAATATAGCAAGCTTTAAAAAGTTGTATATGTCATGAAATATTTAGCTGCCACTGTTAGAAAAAAAGTGAATACACTTCAGGAATCAAAATCTGCCACTAGCAAGGAAATGGAAAAAACTATCAGGATATCTTCTCAACCTGATACTCTTCATTGTATCATCTCAGCCCATCAGTTTAATAAATTAACTTATTTCTCTATTTACACATATATACTCAATTTATCTAATTTGTATCATATTCTAATTTAGTTTCAATTATGTACTTTTTTCATAAATTCTCAGACATCAGAAACTATTTTAAACATCCCTCAAATTTAGGCACCATATGGACAGGAATTGCTATCCTGTTCATTCAAGGTTGTATCCCCAATGTCAGCACATAATAGGTACTTGCATATTTGTTGAGTGAATGAACTTAAATAGGAAAAATTAGCAAAGTCATAGAGATGGTTTTATGTAATATTTTGAAAATTATTATTCCTAATTTAAATATTATACATTTTCTAGCTCTTTAAAAAAATGTACCTTTTTAACCTAATTGATACAAATATCACAGGCTGAAATTTCAAAATCTGTAACAATTACCCAGAACATGGTAACCATTTTTTGAACTCCATGAACAACCAACCCAGTCAACTTTAATAGCCCACTATTCTTCCACAATATACCCCAAACTAACAAAACTATACCACTGATTAACCCAATTTAGTTCCCAGAAAGCCTTAAGCTCCTATTCTAACTCCTTTTTCATTACCAAATATACTCCCTCCACTATTTGCATCATTTCCCCTTCTATTTTGTTAATAATATCGTTGTTGTAAAAGTGAATAATTAAAAAAAAAAAAACTAAAGATAAGACCTAACTTCAGTATTTTTTTTTTTTACTTCTTGTTCCACGTGACCCCTCTGAAGCACTGATACCTTTGTCTGTCTATCCTCTCCTCCTAAAAACACTTTTTTTGGGGGACTGAATATAGAATAGACAACAGAGAACAACAAAACGGACTGTGGAGCTACACATACCTAGCTTCCTATTCTAGCAGTATCACCCACTGGTAGACTCTGGCAAGCCTCCTTTCCTTGTGTACCTTCCAGTCCAGCAGTCTACCTCATGCCTGGCTGGTCCATCACAGAGCTGACTAACCAGTCTTTCTATCTTGTCTTTTTCCCCTTCTAATCCATCCTCTACAATGTAGCTAGCTTGTTTCACAAATCTTGGTTATGGTATTCCTTCACTCAAAAACTTTAATAGGCTCCCCATTGACTTTGGAAGAAAACTCCAAAATCTTTATCATGACATTTAAGATCCTATCACCAAAACTTGACTCTCTAGAGTTAGTGTCTGCTCCTCTCCACCATGCACTGTATGATAAACCAGATAAGGTTATTCACTGTTCCCCGTGTACATCCACTTTTACTCTTCCAAACCCTTGTTGATGAGCAATCAATGCCTGGAACATCTCACCTTCTTCTTCCCCAGTGAGATGAAAAGAATCTATAATTTTCATTCAAGTACCAGCACAAATATCACCTCCTCTTAAAGCCTTTGCTAACTAATGAGAATTAGTTATTTTCATGCTGGGATTGCCAAGGCACTTCATTTGTGCTCCATCACAATGTTTAGTAAAGGTAAGATACAGGGCTGCCTCAATCGCAATGTGGATTGCTCCTCTACCTTTCTATGATACAGATCCCAAGGGAAATGGATTAAAAAACACAGACAAGAAATGTGTATCCCTACTGCTTACATAATGAACCTAGAGTTAACTCAGCATTTTCTTTAAGTGCAGACTGGCAGCAAATACTGAGAATATTAATAATCACAAGTTAAGGATCTATAAACCAAATTCTTGTCATCACTAATAGTCACCTATTTCAAAAAGCTAATGTATTCTAATCTCAGAGTAGTGCTCAAAGTCAATTGAGAAGTGAAAAAGCACTTACTTCCATTGTTGCCCACGATAAAGTTGACATTAGAACCAAATTTAAAGGGTCCAAGCATTGAATGACACATGAAGTTTTTTAGCTGAATACTCTCAATTATTCCAACTTCTGCTGCAGTCTATTAATTAAAACAAGAATGGGAGAAAACTATTAATATTTCTAATTCATTCATTATAATCATCCAAGCATTGCCAACAGGAGAAAGACTAGCAATATTATCAAAAAAGTTATAGAAAGTGAATAATGGCAACTTCAAAGAGATGAAATTAAAAGGGAACCATCTATGAGTCAGCCAAGGTTTTTTAATATTAACAACACTGACATTTGGGGTCTGATAATTTTTTGTTAGTGGGCGGGCAGGAGGACTGTCCTGTGCACTATAGAATGTTTAGCAGTACCCCAACTACATGACAGTAGTGCACACCTGCCCCCCAATTGTGACAACCAAAAATATACCCAGACATGGCTAAATGTCCGTGGAGGTCAGGGAAAAGGGAAGCAGAATCCCCCTGGTTGAGAAATGTATTCTCAACTGGTATAGCACAACTTCTTGTAAAATACAAAACTGTACTTAGAATATCACTGGCCGGGCTCGGTAGCTCAGCCTGTAATCCTGTGCCTTGGGAGGCTAAGGTGAGTGGATTGCCTGAGCCCGCGGGTTCGAGACCTGCCTGGGCAACTTGGGGAGACCTTATCTCTACAATAAATCAAAAAAAATTAGCCGGGTGTGGTAGCACGCGCCTGTAGTTCCAGCTACTTGGAAGGCTGAGGCAGAAGGATTGCCGGAGCCCAGCAGGTCGAGGCTGCGGTGGCCGGGAGTGGCCACTGCACTCCAGTCTGGGCGACAGAGTGAGACTCCAACTCAAAAAAAAAAAAGAATATCACTGAAAGATGACTATCCAGTCATGATTTGAACACTGAATTCACTATTTGACATTCACAATCGCAACTCAAAGAGCAGAAGACACATTCCTTTTTTTTTTTTTTTGCTTTGAAACAGTCTTTAATAATTAAGTTTATTTGTTTAAAAGGTAAAGTCTGCTCTTCTTGTGACTCTGTGTCTGCCACTTATTACCATAGAAGTATGACATTCAGCAATGCATAAACAATATATAGTTTCCAAATCTGTAAAACAAATAATAATTCCTGTACTGTAAGTATATGACAGGATTAGAGAAGGTTTATAAATGGTTTAACCACGAGTTTGGCATACAGTAGACACTTGCAGTTTGTAATTTAAGTACCAGAACACATCAGCCTTTTCTAATTTTTTTGAAGACCACTTTCATGTCTCTGGCTATTTTAATGACTTCTTAAGAACTCCCTGGCTCTTTTCTTCTGGAGATACATCTTATTAAAAAGCAGACACATTTACATCCTTATATGAGTAGAAGAGTAGAAATAATAGTTGAATATTCCATTTTAAAATACATTTTTACTTTGAGATAACTGCAGATTCACATGTAGTTATAAGAAATAAGAAATTTTTTGTATCCTTTACTCAAGTTTCTGCCCATGGTTATATCTGGCAAAACTATATATATCACATCCAAGATACTTATAATGATATAGCCAAAATACAGAATATTTCCATCCTTAAAAAGATTCCTTATGGTGCCCCTTTACAGGCACATCTAAATCCTACCATAACCCCTCCTTAACCCTGATCCAGTAATTTATTCTCCATGTCTGTCTTTTTCATTTCAAGAAAGTTAAAAAAATGGAAACATAAAATATAATCTCTTAGGACTGACTTTTTTCACTCAGCCTAATTCTCTATTGTTTCCTATATCAGCAGTTCACTTCTTTTTGTTAAGCTATATTTCATGATTTGGATGTACCAAAATATATTTACTCATAATTGGGTTGTTTCCAGTATTTGACTACCACAAATAAAGCTGCTATAAATATTCATGTATTTGTTTCCATGTGAGGATAAATCTTCATTCCTCTGGGACAAAGGCTGGACTACTAGGCAATTGCATATTAAGTTGTTTTTTGTTTTAGGCTCCATCTAAAGAACTGTTACTGGCAAACTGGTTTTCTTTTTTTTTTTTTTTTTTTTTTTTTTTGGAGTCTCACTCTGTCGTACAGACTGGAGTGCAGTGGCCGCTCCCGGCCACCGCAGCCTCGACCTGCTGGGCTCCGGCGATCCTTCCGCCTCAGCCTTCCAAGTAGCTGGAATTACAGGCGCGCGCTACCACGCCCGGTTAATTTTTT